>BOPN01000614.1:62500-65000 GCA_017312705.2 Penaeus japonicus
CGTGTAGCTCACTCGCTTACAGAATATGAAGTGGAATGGCTCCTTCAAGACGCATGCTGCTACGGACGTGAGAATATGTATGCGTAGGGAAGGGGATACAGTAGGCGTAAGTAGAGGATACAGTAAGGCGTGAGGGAGTGGGGGTGTGGGCGTGGGAAGGGGATACAATGGGCGTGAGGACGTGGGCATATGGGCGGGAGATACACTAAGCTTGAGGACGTAGAAATGCCAGTGTACTGGGCGGAGGATATAGTGGGCGTAAGGATGTGACAACGTGGCAACAGGCGTCTGGCGGGTGGATTAAGCATGAAGATATGGGGGTATGGGTATATGTGTAGCTTGGTGGTGGTGGGGCGTGGAAGGCATAAACATGTGGGTATATTTACGAGGGAGAAAAAAAGGAAGAGGGAGTGGGGTGGGGGTGGGGGTGGGGGTGGGGGAGGGGGCAAGCGCGTGCATCTAAGTGGGCGTGGGCGAGGGTGGAGGTGACGGGGTAGTATCTCTGTCACACACATTCATCACACGCAATTTAGACGCAATCACACGCTAACTATGGTCTACGTAGAGGATTTTTTCTTTCTTCATCATCTGTTTTTGTTTGTTGCTACGATGTTCAGGAAAAGGAGAGGTGAGTGTCAGAGGGTGGGGGTAAGGAGGAGGAGGGGGTTGCGATAAAGCAGGCTGGAGCTTTGGAAGGAAAATACGACTTGCAGTAAGGAAGACTTTACGAATCCAAACAAGGTAGAGGCTAAAAGGATAATAAAATATGTAACAGGAGTCTAAACGTACGGCTTTACGAGCTCAATAAATGAATACAAAAAATAGTAATATAAAATAATGCCTCAATAGAAAATTCGATGAAAAAAGAATGAAGGTAAAATACAGACTCACAGGAAGAATGCAATAAGCCACAGAGAAGGAACTACGATACATTCTTTCGTTGTAATTACATGCGAGGGGGGAGGGGGGCTACAACAATAAGGAATGTAGTTTCGGCGGGAAACAACAGAACAACAAAGAGTCCACAGAATCCATCAAACGACAACCTCAAAGAAAAAGCTCAACAATAGCACAGACACAAAGACATTCCAGCCTTGTCGTTCTTCACGTGGCAAATAATAACATTCACACCCACTCAAAGGAACTACAAAGAAATCTCACACCCAAGAATAAACCTACATAGAACGGAATACTCTAACCTCACACACCATTCATCAAACAACAAATGGCACTCAAACCTCACACCAGAAATGCGACACCACAGAATGGAACTCCTAACCTCACGACAGGAATAAACCCACAAACAGAACCACACTCAAAACCTTACACCCAGTCAGGAAGATATAACCCCAATACAAGCAAGCAACCAAGCAAGCAAGCAAGCCAGCAGACTAAACCCCTTCCCTTAAAGCTAGCCTCACGAGCACTAATAAAGAAGTATGCCCTACATACCACCCGCAAGATAAGATAATAAAGCTAAACGAACATCGACCAGCGGGATATTTTATACTCAAGATTGATTTGATTTGGAGTGGGAACTTCATCGTATAGGCTTGTATCATGTCTAATGCTGACATGACACGTTGGAAATTAGTTACTGATAATGTTTTCTCAATCGTACTACTCTATCTATCTATCTATCTATCTATCTATCTATCTCTATCTATCTCTCTCATTCTTTCTCTCTCGATCTCGACCTCTTTCTCTCTCTCTTGCACTGGTTGTTTACATATCTGAGATTTGCAGACCACATTAAGATTTACTCGACATAGGGACTCGCGCATGACACGTAGGCACCAGTTGTGTTGTGTACTGTATATTATGCACTGGCGCCGGGACACAGTCAAGGTGAATGACAAAGACGACATTCAAGGATACAGGGGGACTACTTCCCCTCCCTCCTCCCCCATCGTTTTAGGCTTCCCCCACCTCCAACCCCCACCCTCCCTCTATTTCTCTCTCTTTTTCTCTCTCGTTCTCTCTTTCTCTTGCACACTCTCTCTCTCTCTCTCTCTCTCTCTCTCTCTCTCTCTCTCTCTCTCTCTACAAGCCTATACGATGAAGTTCCCACTCCAAATCAAATCAATCTTGAGTATAAAATATCCGCTCGAGGAAGTTCGTATAAAGTGTGCATTCGGGTCGCCACTTTGCGTGAGGGAGATAGCGTCTTGTCTTGAAATTTTAAACAATCTCTCTCTAACTCTTTCACTCGAAATTCGTCTGTCTGTCTCTCTCCCACACGGGGACGGACACACACACACAAACACACACACACATACACACACACACACACACACACACACACACACACACACACATACACACACACACATCTTGCACCGCATAGCCTGTTCGCAATATCTAAAACCAAACTCGTTCTTACTGGTTGCATATTGATGAAAAAAATGTAATCTTGTAAAACCCGTTCGCGTTACGTCTAGCTACAGTTTCACAATATAGGCTTCAGTCAGGGATCGAAGTGTTTCTGAATTCTGCGCTC
>BOPN01000614.1:67500-87500 GCA_017312705.2 Penaeus japonicus
CTCCTCTCCCTCTTTCTCTTCCTCTTCCTCTTCCTCTTCCTCTCCCTCTCTCTCTCACTCTCCCTCTTCTTCTCACACTTCCCTTCTCCCTTCCCCTCTCTCTCATGACGTGATAAACCTACATTACACGTGACAGGCTTCACGACAGCCCCCATTACACAAAATCGGGGACTGGGGGGTAAGAGGGGGTAGGGGGACGGAAGGGGTGGGGGTCAAGGTGCAGGGGGTGGGGTGTGGAGAATTAAGAGTCTGGAAGGCGAGAAAACAACGGGCCCTTAAGGGTGGGAGGGGCGAGTAAAAGAGGGGAGAAAGGAAGGGGAAAAATGAGAGAGAGAGAGAGAGAGAGAGAGAGAGAGAGAGAGAGAGAGAGAGAGAGAGAGAGAGAGAGAGAGAGAGAGAGAGAGAGAGAGAGAGAGAGAGAGAGAGAGAATATAAAGAAAAAAATCGATTCACAGAACGAAAAAAGAGAGGGAGAGAAAATGAAAGATCACGCATTTAAGCTCCATGCAAGGACACACTAAGGAAAAGTAGAAGGAGGTGTAAAAGAAGAAGGGAAGATGAAAAAGGAGGAAGACGGCAAGAAGGAGAAAACGTAAGAGGACGAAGGAGGGGGGGAGTAGGGGAAGAGGGGGTCCAAGACATGAGGCGCCATCAGACAAAAGGGAGGATAATGCCCAGAATTCGGGAGGTCGACTCTCCTTCAAGTAATTTATGAGGGCGGTCCGACAGCGCAAATACATGCACGTACAGGAGGGGAAAGTAGGGGATGGGACAGAAACGAAGGAAGAAAGAAAGAAAGAAAAAAAGAAAGAAAGAGAGGGAAAGAGAGAGAGAGAGAGAGAGAGAGAGAGAGAGAGAGAGAGAGAGAGAGATGGATGGATATATAGAAAGAGAGAAATGATCCAGATGGTAAGAGAAGAATAAACATAAGATGAGACAGAAGAGGAGAAAGAGAGAAAACAACAGAGATGGACAGACAGATAGATAGATAGATAGATAGATAGATAGAGAGAGAGAAAATTCAGATGGTAAGAAAATAATAAACAGGGATCGGCGAGTGGGATATAAAGAAGAAAGAAGAATAAAAATAATAGAATAGGGAGAAGAGACAGAGGGGAAAAATAAAACAACAATAATAATAAGAACAGGAGACTAACAAGCCAATGAAACGAGGAAAAACCTGCGCTTGGAAGGAGAGGCAACGACAAATAAGTGAGAATCAACAAGCGGGGACACACACTCCCAGGGCGAGGCGAGGCGAGGCGGCGAAGCAGGATGCATGCACACACACGCACGCACACACACACGCACGCACGCACTCACAGACACACGGACGTACATACACACACTCCCAAGGTCAAAACGACCGAAATCCACCCCCTGTTCCCATCCCTGGCCTCCTGCACCCTGACCCCCCTTCCACCCACCCTGCCTCTTGCACCCTACCCCCTCCCCCCTTCCCTCCCTCACACTTGCCTTTCGCTTCTCTCGGTCTCTTCGTCCTCTTTATCATGGTCTTGTTGCTTTGGTCTTTCTTTTCCTCTTTCTTTTCCGTATTTCTCCTATTCGTGTATTCATTGTTCATCTGCGAGTGTGTTTGTGTTTGCGTTAGTTTGTGTGTGTGCGTGTATGCGTGTGCGTGTATGCGTGTGTGTGTGTGTGTGTGTGTGTGTGTGTGTGTGTGTGTGTGTGTGTGTGTGTGTGTGTGTGTGTGTGTGTGTGTGTGTGTGTGTGTGTGTGTGTGTGTGTGTGTGTGTGTGTGTGTTTGTGTGTGTTTGTGTGTGTGGGCTTGTGCTTGTGCGTGTGCGTGTTTGCCCTCTCTCCCTCTGTCTGTCTCTCTCTCTGTCTGTCTCTGTCTCTGTCTCTGTCTCTGTCTCTGTCTCTGTCTCTGTCTCTGTCTCTCTCTCTCTCTCTCTCTCTCTCTCTCTCTCTCTCTCTCTCTCTCTCTCTCTCTCTCTCTCTCTCTCTCTCTCTCTCTCTCTCTCCCTCTCCCTCTCCCTCTCCCTCTCCCTCTCCCTCTCCCTCTCCCTCTCCCTCTCTCTCCGTTTTTATTCATTTTTGGTCATAAGTGCCTTACTCCGTCTTCTTACTACGTCTACATCTCCCCCCCCTAACAAAAAGTTACAAGAACTCTCCAAAGGGGAAAGCCAGGATTTGTATTTGCTAACAACCCAGATAGGCTTAAAAACTGCAAATCTACGATGCAATTCTCCGTCAGCTGGGATAAAAGATCTTCAAGTCTTAAGACCTGTTTCACCTGGGGTCGATTCCGCACGAAAACAACAGTAATTATAGAATACCAAAAAAGTAAACAGTTAACAGCGAACAGGGATGCAACAGCAGCAAAAAAAAAAAAAAATATATATATATATATATATATATATATATATATATATATATATATATATAAAAAGACGATAACTACTGATTCAACGGAAATGCAACAACGACAAAATAATAATAAGAAATTACAAAAAAGAAGAAAAAAACACAGGAAGTCAACAAACCAAACCGCTTACGATATATTTTCTTGTTTTATAATAGAAAAAAAAAACAATTGGTGTGTTTGGTAAGCCTTAGCAGGTCTGGGGAAGGGTGGGGGTGGGGGGTTACGGTCTACAAACAGGGAGAACAAAAGGGGGGGCGGGGGGGGTAATAAAGGAAGATCTAAGGATGATAGCAACACCTGGGGAAGAGGTAGAGGAGGAGGAAGAGGAGGAGGAGGAGGAGGAGGAGTGTAGGAGGAATTAGAGAGGAGGAGTAGAGGGAGAAGAAGAGAAGGAGGAGGAGAAAGGGAGGAGGTAGGATAAGTCGCATCGGAGAGAAGACGAAAAAGATGAAACGGGATAAAGGAGAAGACAGAAAAAGGAGAAAAAAGAAGAGCAGAGCAATGGGTAGAAAGAGAAAGCAATGGGTAGAAAAGAGGGGAAGAGGGAATGGGGGAAAAAAGGACAACTGCAAGAAAGTAAGAATGAGACGTAGCAGAAGAACGAAGAAAAATTGAGGAGAATGAATAGAAAAAGTAGAGTAAGAAAGAGGAGGAAGGGGAACAAACAAGAAGAGTACTAGGATGCGAGAGGGGAAGGGGGGGGAAGTGGGGGGGGGAGTAGACATCACGAGACACGAGATTGAGCAAGCCATTCGTATTGTGGCGAGGCCAGCGACGCGCATATACCCTAAATTAATATTGATACCCAGAAGCGTGCCCCGCCGCACAATCAGCCTGCGCAGCACCGGACCCTCCCCACCAGGTGCTGCAGGTGCCCGCTCAACTGTCGCAGATTCTGCTGGTCGTCAGCAAGAGCTGCTGAAACCACTGAGGTAGGCAGAGAGGAAGCCCAAGGACGCTGGCTTCGGTTCCTCGTAACGTGTTATGCAAACGGAGAATCAACTGTGCAAGTAAGCGTGTAAGAGTGCGTGCACCTGCACATAAACAAAGACCAGGTAAGGTGAAATACGTAGATGCTAACACGAACTCAGTGGTAGACAGAGAGAGACAGAGACATAGGAGGTGAGAGAGAGAGAGAGAGAGAGAGAGAGAGAGAGAGAGAGAGAGAGAGAGAGAGAGAGAAAGGTGCCAGGGGACGAAAGGGCGGAAGGAAGAGGGGGGGACAGAAAGAGGCTCTACAACTCCTGCACCGTCGACGAAAAACGCTTCACTAATTAGGCTTCCCGAGAATATCGGCTGCTGACTGTACTTCGGCGAGTGTGACGTCAATTCTGACCCTTGTAAAACCCGTTTCTGTAACATGCCTCGGCACCCTTTCCCTGTCTCTCTCTCTCCCCCTCCCCTTCCCTTCGCCTTTCTCCGTCTTAAAAGCCTCCCCCTTTCCTTGTCTTCCTCCCGCTCTCCCTTCCTCCTTCTTAACCGACTTCCCATTTTCCTTTCCCTCTCCCGTTTCCCCTTCCCTCTCCCTTCCTCATTCTCAACCGCCTCCCCCTTTCTCTGTCTCCGTCTCCGTCTCCCCCTCTCCCCTCTCCCTTCTTAAAAACCTGCCCCTTTCTCTTACTTCTAACCCTCCCCCCTCCTTCCCCTTAGCCCTCTCATCACCCTTTTGGTTCAGCGGACAGTTTTAGTGATGATAAAGTGTTCCTCCCGTTCACGAATCCTCTTGGCCTAATCAAACCTCGTTCTGTTTCTCTTCTCTCTATCTCTACCTACTGTCTCTTTACCTGCCCTTCTCTCTCTCTCTCTCTCTCTCTCTCTCTCTCTCTCTCTCTCTCTCCCTCTCTCTCTCCCTCTCTCTCTCCCTCCCCCTCTCAACAACACGCCCAGGAACAGTAACTTGTAATGTGTCAGTCACGGCGCTTACACCACCTTTTGCGACAAACAACCCTCTCTCCTTTGTCTTGTACTCACAGCATCAATCGTGCTGCACCTGCAATGATGCTAATAATGATGGTAGATATCACCATTCCTCTCAGGGCTTCTTGATGGGGATCGGATGGGGTTTGGGGAATAGATGGGGAAGGGAGGAAAGAGGGTGGGTGGGTGGGAGGGAGGGAGGGATGTGGGGAGGGAAGGTGGAGGAGGGAGAGAGAGAGAAGGAGAGAGGGATTGAGGGAGGGAGGGTGGAGGAAGAGGAGGAGGAGGAGGAGGAGGAGGAGGAGGAGGAGGAGGAGGAGGAGGAGGAGGAGGAGGGAGGAGAGAGAGAGAGAGAGAGAGAGAGAGAGAGAGAGAGAGAGAGAGAGAGAGAGAGAGAGAGAGAGAGAGAGAGAGAGAGAGGGGGAGAGAGAGGAGAAAAGGTTACATGACACGTGGTGAGAATTCCTAATTGGAATCGGCGTCTTGTATGCGGAAAAACAGTTCAGTAAGCGCATGACGTTCTGCGTAGAGGCTCCTCCTCCCACTCTTCTCCTTCTTTTTCTTCTTATTTTTCTTATTATTATTATGATGATTATCATTATTCTCCTTCCTCTAGCCAATGCCCCTCCTCCTCCTCCTCATTATTATCAGTATCCGCTTCTCCTTCTCATTATCATAATTATTCTCCTTCGCATCTTTTTCCTTCTACCTCCTCCCCTTCTCCTTCCCCTTCCCCGTCAAACCATCACGAGACCCCAGAGAAAGTGTCATTGGATCCCCCCCCCCCCTCTACACACACACCCTCTATCTCCATCTCTTCTTTATTCTCCTTCACTTGTTTCATTTCTTTCTATTTCCTATTAGTTCCTTGCCATTCTCCTCTCACCCTTCCTCTCTCTTCCTCATATATCCCTCTCATCTATATCTTCCTTCTCCTCCTCCCCCTCCGTGGCTGACACTGTGGCCCAAGTGCCAGATCTTGTCAGCCGTCGCGTAGGAGCTCGAGTCAGGCACTCTGTCTGCTGGGGCTTGAGACGCGGCGTGGCTGTCCGTAGATTTCTGGCTGTGTTTTCCTTCCCCCTTTTCTTTGGCTGTTTTTTTTATTTTCTTATTGCTATATTTTGTATTGATTTATTTATTTTGATTATTGACTTATTTTATGTTTGTTTGTTTGTCTATTTGAATATCTATCTACTCTTTTGTTTACTTATTTGAATATTTATTCATTTGCTTGTTTGTCTATTATTTTTTTTAATTTCGTCTTTATTTATTAGTATTTTTATATATAATTACTTGCATACAATGAAGATAGTAATAATAATGATTATGATAACAACAACGATAATAATAACGTTAATGATAATGTTAATCATTATCCCTTTAACATAAGCATCTATATCCATTATCATTATCATTATTAATGACTATCATTGTTATCATTACTACTATCTTTATCATCGTGTACATTATTATCATCATTATCACTTTTATTGTTAATATCATTATTACTACCACCATACTTATTGTTATATCATCATTGTTATAGATACTGATATATAAAAAATGATCATGAAGCTTATCATAGCAATTTTCTCTCTATTATTCTATTATCATTATACACACACACACACACACACACACACACACACACACACACACACACCCCCTCCTCCTACTTCTTCTCCTCCACCCTTCCTCCTCCTCTTTCCACCTACCTCCTCCTCTTCCCACCCACTTCCTCCCCTCCTCCTTCCACCAACCTCCTCCACTTTCCACCCCTTCCCGTCCTCCTTGTCCCTCCTCCCGTCCTCTTCCCGCCCCTCTCCTCCTCCTCCATCCAACCATCCTTAAGTGAACATCACGGCATCTTATCAACGCCAACCGGAGGGAGAAGTTGTCCATGATGATAGACACTTCCCTCCCAGCCACCACGCCTCAGAGGACACGGCTGAGATGAGGTCTATCTATCAATTACGCCGGCGAATCGTGTCTCTTGCCTGGCTGAGTGTAACGTGTGTAGCATATTCATCTGTTTATTATGCAGTGTGTATACATCTTGACTATATGTATGCGTCTATCGGTCTTGTTTAATATAATATTTACTTCTATACATAATGGACTTTTGATATTTGTAAGAAAATTAAAGAGCGATGTATAATTCTATCTACCGCTAGACGTTTCCAGTCTTCTTTTACGGCTGTGAGCATTTTTCTTGTTCACCTGGCGCGTTCTTTATAATGCAATATCTCCATACTCTCTTTTATGTACAAACAAAACACTTGAACTGAATATCATTGCTACTGAAAATATCTCTTTGCTTTTTGGTATAAAATAAAATCTATCTACTGACTATACTACGCATGTTTCAATACTGTATGTATCTCTATCATGCATCTCTGGATTAACCATTAAGCAATCAATATAAGTACGTGGTCAGGATACCAACTGGAAGGGGAGAACCGTGCTTAGGGCACCGAAGGAGGGGAGCACCACAAAATACCAGTACCACAGAAGTAACCATCACTTGGTACAAATGCTTGATATATAGAAAGATCCTGATATGTTATACATGCTGTAATGTTCAATCATTCTTGCTGTTTCATATTATGACGAACAAAACAGCATTAGGCGATTCTAATAGCAATGCTATTAAATTAATTAGGCTTCAAATTATTAGAATTAATTAGGCTTTCTTAATCAATGCTTATGAAAAGAAATATAAAAAGATCTTCAGATAAATGAAGAGCATTATAAAGTTCATGGTACGAGAATCTAACCAAAAATAATCAATAGATAATGATAATGATAATCAAAATAATAAGAAAAAGTACCAATAACACCACCAACAACAAGAATAATACAAACATAGATAAATACGAGAGCAATCTAAATTCATTAACGAATTCCCACGCGCCTAACCTCATTCCCTGGCCAGGCCAGCCCACCGTTAAAAGATTCGAAAACAGATCTTTCTCCGACAAAATCAAATAATGACTCCTGTTCACCCCTAAAAAAATGTTTTCATTTCGTGTTCCTCTATGTATTTGTTGTTGTTCCTATTCTTATTTGCGTCTCTTTAATACACAGTATAATCCCTTATACAAATATTTTGAAATATAAGAAAAAATATACATACATACAATTATAATTATCATCATGATCAGTATCATCACTATCATTATCCATTGTATTATAGGAGATAAATAAGAAGATACAGAACAATAATAATGCAATAAAATACATCGATGGAGGATTTCGAAAGACATCACAAGAACTTATCTCACAATAAACAAACGACATAGAGAGAGAAATGAAGAAAAGGAGAAATAAAGCGAGAGAGAAAAAGAAAAATAAACAATGAAAGCGACAATGAGAAATATAAAGAGGAACATCACTAAAAAAAACAAGAGAGAAATTGCCAAACGAGATAACAGAAGAAAGCAACAGAGAAAGAAAGAGAGAGAAAGGGAGATAAAGAGAGGGAGAGGGACGGAGGCCGAGGAATGTTTGGGGTCTTCTGACCGCCGAGGCGCCGTCGGTCCACATTGAATGGAGGAACTTCGACAATACACGACGAAGTGAATCTTTTAAAAAGGCGAATCACTAAGGAAATCGGAGGAAAGACAGAGGAAGAGAGGAAGAAGGAGAAGAAGTTTGAAGAATCAAAGCGGTAAAAGTAAGGGAATTAGGAGGTACAGAAATCATGAGGCTAGAGGCAAGAGAAATTATAAAACAACTGTAACTGAGACGACGTATTGATAATGAGAACTTCATTCTAAATAATGAATTAAACAAGAATAAAAAACACAGCAATGATGCTAATGCGGAGAAGAAAATAAAAAAAACGAGAAAAACAACAACAAAAATGCCCCAAAACGCAAAAATTTCTCTCACGCAAATACGGTGACAATCCCGCCAAAAGCGTCATAATTCAGTGTTTAGAATTCATATCAGATTAAAAACAGCTGAGACGAAAATTAAAAAAATAGAAGCGTCTCTCTGCGTGCTCATTTCGGCTACACAGGAGGAAATGGATAACAAGACTTAGTGTGTGGAAGGTATATGCTAGAGAGGGAGGGAGGAAGGGAGGGAGGAAGGGAGGAAGGAAGTAAGGGAGGGAGGGAAGGATGGGTACGAGTGTGTGGGATGGAGTCGTGTGTTGTGAGTGAGTGAGTGAGAGAGTGTGCATGCATGTGTGTGAGAGAGAGTGTGCATGCATGTGTGTGTGTGTGTGTGTGTGTGTGTGTGTGTGTGTGTGTGTGTGTGTGTGTGTGTGTGTGTGTGTGTGTGTGTGTGTGTGTGTGTGTGTGTGTTCGCGCGTGTGTGTGTGTGCATGTGCGTTTCCGTGAGTGAATGAGTAAGGATATGAGGATATGAGTCAGTGCGAGAGTGCACAGTACGTATACATGCCCTTAAACGTGTGCATCCGAGTCTGGTATTCACGTGCGTATATATTCACTTAACTATGTTCACCTCAAAGTCCACAATCGCATACGGAAAAACGAGAAAAGAGCCGATGCAATTCGGAAAACGTCCCGGGCACAAAAACAAGCTATACCCCGAGTCACGCTGCCTGAAGGACTTCCCTTGCCTTGTGTCGCAATATCTTTTGCTTCGAATTTTCCTTAGCACCCAAGGATCTCCAGTTCCTGTATCAAAACACTTCGCGGTTTTATCTTTTACATATTTAGATAAATAAAAATATGTAAATGCGTCATTTCACTAAATGTCTAGAAAAATCTGTAATAAATTCAAAATGTCACCCCCTTTTATTTGTACATTTCGGTTAGTGGATAATAGGTATAAAGCAAACAAAAGGGAATAAATCAATAAAGCAATACTGATAATGATAGTAATAAAAAATAAATAATGAAAAATATGCATAAACTACTACTACTACAACTAATAATAATAAAAATAATACTAATAATAATACTAATAAGAACAATGATAATAATAATAACTACAATAAAAAAAATGATAACCGTAAAAATTATATAAAAAATAGCAATAATGTGGCAATCCGGTCATAAGTTTCCGCTATGAATTCTGTGGCGAGCGGCGTGTGTGGGGGGATGGTTTCTATGGCAAAGGGGGAGAGGGAGAGGCTGAAGTTTTGGCTCTGAGGCTTCATCTTCTGCTTCACTCACGCTGTCCATCAGTGAATTATCTATTCACTGATCCGTCAGTCTGAGGCATTTCACTCACTCATCTGTTCTTCAGTTCATTTGTAACCAATTCATTCGGTAATTCACGAGTGGAATTCACTCACTCACCAGTTCATCAATTCACCAACTCACACATCTCTCTCTCTCAAGCAAGCATTCATTCACTCACTCACAAGTTCGTCAATCCATCGATCAAATCTATTCAGCGACTCACTCACTCACCATTTCATCAACCAATCTATTCACGGATCCGCCTCACCAATTCATCAATTCATCTATCAATCATCAATAAATCATTCATGAGTAAGAATAACTCACCCGCCAGTCTCATCCACTAATTCCTTCACCATCTCATCTGAATCATTCCATCTACTCCATTCATTTAATTTCATTCATCATTTTTTTGCAAAGACTTCCATTCACCAAGCAACTGATTCAACGAGTCTCCTGCAACATGCATTGTGTTATCGAGCGATCTCAATTCATTACGACCAACGAGAGAAAAATCAAAACACATTATCACAGAACAAAAGCAACGACCAAAGAGCACTTAAAATGACTCCGAAAAGACAAAGAAAAGACGAAGAGAGAGAGAGAAAGGGAGAGAGAGAGAGAGAGAGAGAGAGAGAGAGAGAGAGAGAGAGAGAGAGAGAGAGAGAGAGAGAGAGAGAGAGAGAGAGAGAGAGAGAGAGATAGATATATAGAGAGAGAGATAAAGGAAGAAAGAGCGAAAAAGACAGATTCTGAATAAAAGAAAGGGCGAAAGAAAAAAAAAAAAAAAGAAGAAAAAGAGAGATAACCCTCCCCCGGAAAAAACGAATCGTAATGAAACCTCCGAACCGGTTGGAATCCCTCAGAAGACAAAGCCAAGGCAGCCGCACGGAGTGTCCTTTGTGAGATCCTTTGCAGCCCAGGAGTTGGCAGGAAAAGGAGGTGGAAGAGGTGGTGGTGGAGGTGAAGGTGGTGGTGGCGGTAATGGTGGTGGAGAAAGTGGAGCTTGTGGCGGAGGCGGTGGTGGTGGGAAAGAGTAGGTGGTGGTGGGGAAGAAGAAAGACAGAGGAAATGTGGGACTAAGAAGAGATTAAGAGGAGGAGGACGAAGAGGAGGGAGAATAAAAAATATGATAAGTAGAAGTAGAAAAATAAGAAGAAACATAGAAGGAGGAGGATGAAAAGCCGAATAAGAAGAGGAGGAGAATAAGAATAAGAAGAGGAGAGGAAAGAAGAAGAAGAAGAAGAGGTGAAAGAAGAATGGCGTGGAAGTGGAGGTAGAAGGGCGTGGAGGAGTGTGTTGAGAGGGGGGAAATAGGTCAGAAGAGGTTAAGCTGACCTCTCATAGGAAGCGTAGATTAAAGATGCTCTCTCTCTCTCTCTCTCTCTCTCTCTCTCTCTCTCTCTCTCTCTCTCTCTCTCTCTCTCTCTCTCTCTCTCTCTCTCTCTCTCTCTCTCTCTCCATCGATTCTACAGACTTGATGGTTGTGTGAGGTGGGAGGGAGAAGAAGGTTCGAGAATATAGAGAAAAAGGATGGCGCCTTAAAGACATGTTCATACAAATTCAAGGTCTATCTGTCTCTCTCAAGGCACCCACACACGCACACACATAGATACACGCGCTACACACATCCCCTCCCTACCACACGCGTCCACAGAGAGCTCGTCCGGGCGTGGCGAATCTTCTCATCTCTCGCATCCCAGGAGCCATAGCGGCACTCCTTGGCACTTACCGGCACCTGGATGCCATCTCGCAGTGACCGGTGTGCCGGCTCTGTAACTCGACTCCTTATTTATGAAGACCTACGACCGCTCTGTTGTGGTTTTGTTTCTAAGATGATCTTTTTATTATATTTCTATTTCTTCTTCTCTATTAACCCTTGACCTTTTCCTGGCATTCCCCCTATGCATATTTTTGCTTGCTTATTGGTACGCTGGGTGTATTGATTTAATATGATGTAGATTATGAGACTCGTGAAACTTCTATTAATTATCTTTACCTCTATGAAAGTGTTTTTTTTCCTCTCCCTAATCCCCAGTGACTTTCCCCCATTCTAGGTCAAGTGGATTACCGATAGTTTTAAAGGGTGAATATGATTCTCTTGGTTAACTTTTAAATCCATCTCACTCAAGTTCTCACCATGACACGTGTGACGTCACACTCCAGGTGTTACCGGACTTTGCCACAACACACGTGTCAGGACTGTTCGGTGTCGACTTGGTGCGGGGACTTACCATAAGCGGCGGCGACGTGTACTGCTGCGAGGCTGCGCGCGGGCGGGCGAACACGCCCGGCGGAAGGTCATAGATCCCCACCGACCTTGGATGGTAGACGGAGCTAGCCACGCCCTCGCACTCCGTACCGACCGAGCACGACCTGACCCGTCGGTGCGGTGAAACGGGGCTGCGGCCGGGGAGTTCGGGCGCCGCGCGGTCGGGCTCCGTGTCCATCCAGGCTGGCACGGGGCTGAAACGGCCCGGGCAGTAGGGGAAGGGGCCTGGGCCCAGGGCGTGGCCGCCGCCGCCGTGCCGCTCCTGCGACTGCAGAGCGGCGCGCCACTCGTCCGACGAGTAGAAGTGCAGGACGCGGCCGCTCATCAGATACGCCTTGGGCTCCGGCAAGATCGTGGGGGACTCCTCGCCCTCAGCCTTCTCCTCCGGCTCCGCCGAAGCCGCCTGCGTCAAGTTTTGGCACTGTAAGGGGTTCATCTTGCTCTTGCGGAGCGGCGGCGGCTCCAGAGAGCTTTTGCTCGGCTCCGGCGTGAGCCTGTGGCTGCTGCAGGGGGCGTCCGAGGAGCCCTTCGAAGCCTCATGCGGAGACTCCGCGGCCGCCTTGTAGCTAGAAGAGGTTTCCCCGCAGACTTTCTGCGCGTAGTGAGCGTCCTGTGGAAGCTTCTGCGCATGCGAGGACTCCAAGGCCGCTTTGTGGCACGGCAGGAGCTGGGGGTTGAGACGCCATTGCGGCGGGCTGTAAGGCAGGGGCGACGGTGTGTTGCTGTGTCGCCGGCGGTAGGGGCTGGACACCACCTCGTTGACCAGCGCCTCTTGGTTGACCCAGGGCGTCTCCGTGGGCCGCTCCAAGGAGGAGCTGCGGGAGGTGCGGCTGGGGTGCCGCAATAAGGCACGAGCGACATTCTTCAGCGCCG
The DNA here is from genome assembly GCA_017312705.2 of Penaeus japonicus. Classification (NCBI taxonomy): domain Eukaryota; kingdom Metazoa; phylum Arthropoda; class Malacostraca; order Decapoda; family Penaeidae; genus Penaeus; species Penaeus japonicus. Next base: position 80,111 of record BOPN01000614.1, read on the forward strand.
AAGTGTTGGCTTTCAGGATGCCTCGTGGCTCCGCAGGCGACTGCTCGGGAAGCCGGTTAGCCCTGGCGCCATCCTGCGGGCGCCGAGAAAGCCGCAGCCGCAGGAGTCGCACCCCAGACTCATGCAGGGAAGCCTGGTCTAGGGAGCGGCTGCGGGGCTTGCTGTGGGACGGCTGGGCCATGCCGGGGCGCGCCGCGGGAGGGGGGCCGCATGCCAGTTCTACGCCAGCGCCATTTCAATGCCCACCTTGCTTGTCACTCGCTCTGAGCTCTGGCCACGGCGCACAAAAAGCTTCCACGTGCGGGCTATTCTGGCGCACATGAAGCTTGTCACGTCCACTCACGCGCACCTGGCAACACGATGAACAAAGTGGAACACGGTGAACAAGGCAAAGTCAAACGACGAGCGCCGTGGCAACGTGTTCACTCCACACCTCTCCTATGTTGATAACCGCTATCACGACTAACACCTAGGTGAGTATTCGGTCTCCTTAGCATTCGCTAGGGGACAAAGATATATAAAGCATTTAAACACATATATGGCGGATAAAGCTTAAACATTCGATCATAAATGGCTTACTAATGGAAAAAAAAAAAAACACAACGGGATGCAGGTAAACAATGGAGCACAAGAAATTAACGATTTCATGGCCAACAGATGTCGTTGCCGCTGACACGTTTCTAATCAATGGAAAAATCATACGCTCGCAATATCTGAAGCTGACGCGTACTATATCTCTCGCGTGGAGGACGTGGAAATGAAAAGACGACGGAGAATAAATATATAATAATATCACTGAAATATAGACATAAAACGAAAGAGAAATGTTACAACCCCCCCCCCCTCTACCCCTTCAAGACGGTACTATATTATGCAAAGTGTTCTGATTCAATACAAAAAATATATATTTTTTTGTAATGACACATACACAAACACGCAGCAGATACGCTTGTTATGCTTGCCAAGGTCGTTGCAAGGTCAAATGGAGGTTCTAAGATGGATCGTTTCTACATCCCGATTTCTCAAGTTTAAGACGTAGATAACGGGAAAGAAGGACGAAGCGATAGCGGGAGAAAGAAATTGAGAGAGGAGAGATTAGAGAGGAAAGAGGAGAGGGGGGGAAAGAGAGAGAAGAAAGAGGAGTAGGAGAAGGAGAGAGAGGGAGAGGGCAAAGGAGAGGAAAGAGGAGAGGACGGAGGAGAGAGAGAGAGAGCGAGAGAGAGAGAGAGAGAGAGAGAGAGAGAGAGAGAGAGAGAGAGAGAGAGAGAGAGATAAAGATACAGAGAGACTGAACGATAACAACAACAACAACAACAAAAGCAAACAGATCCATACGGCGATAAGGTGAGTGACACCGATAATACGCATCCCCCAGCGTAATGATATTAGATTGCACAACACTTGCATGAAGCCATTACCGCGCTTGATCAACACGCGGCCCTGTTTGCCAGCGACCTCGGAGACCGTCTGGTGGGCAAACGCAATGGATCAAATAGGATTATAATAACAGCCCCCACCCCTCATCCTCCCCCTCCCCCCACATGCAAGGGCTTTCCCTTCCCCCTTTTATCTCTCGCAGTTAGAGGACACTTTAATAGAGACAATTAATAAATAGGAGGCGGAGAAGAGATAGTGGGTGGTGGGAAAGGGGAGAGTGACTGGGTGAGTAGGGGTAGGGGGGGAGGAGGGAAAGAAAGGAGGAGGATGAGGAGAGGGAGGAGAGGGAAGGGGAAGAGGAGGAGGAGGGGAGGAGGGGGAGTGGAGGAGGAGGAGGGGGAGGGGGAAGGGAAGGGGAAGAGGAGGGGGAGTGGGAGGAGGAGGAGGGAAGAGGTACAGGAAGGGGAGGATGAAGAGAAGGAGGAGGGAAGAGGTAGAGGAGGGGGAGGAGGGGGATGAGAGAAAGGGGAGAAGAAGAAGCAGGAGAGAGAGAGAGAGAGAGAGAGAGAGAGAGAGAGAGATAAAACACTACAATTCAGTATTCATTCAATGCTGACTCAAGGTACGCATGATAACGCTGATTGCCCAATCAAGAAGAACACTAACTTAAATCTACAAGCAACCTCCTTTCGCACACTCGCCTTCTGTGAATTGACTTCAAGGATTCTATTCAAAAGAAAAAGCAACAACACACACAAAAAGTAAACAAATTGCTACTAGTTGCAACTGTGCGCAAAGTTGTAAAAACAACCCACGCCCCCTTCCCTCTTCCCTCCCCTCCCCTTCCCTACCCCGAAGCCTGTTGACAGGCTGAGAAAGACTGACCGAAATCACCCAAGATGGCAAAGCTACGACTTACTTTCCCGATATTTTTGTTATTTTTTTTACTCTTGCTGTTTCTCTTTCTTCGGATAATTTGAAACATTCTCATGGGTCTTTAATTAGTCTTAAGAGTATTTTCGAATTGAGGTATTTCTTTCTAACTGCTCTCCTTTCTTATTCTTGCTCTAGATTAACAGGACTTTCCCACTGTTCTGTAGTCTTTATAGCTCGCACCAACAGGGACTACAAGTTATACATGAAACACTCATTTGCAAATCCCCCCCCCCCCTAAAAAAACGAGAAAGACAAATCAACGCATAACCTAATACGAATTTGGAAAACAAAGTCAAGGATTCGTTTGTTCTTCTTCGCCTGAATGCTTAAAAACGAACATTCGTTATTCTCAAAGCGGACCCAGTGCGACGAGAGAAATATCAACTATGATGACGGACCCGAGAGGCAAGAGATATTACAAAAAAAAGGTTGAAAATTTACATAACTCCCCCCTACACACTCCCTTGTCCACGGACAGAGACTCCCGTTTTCTTTAAGGAGGGAAGGCGGGAAAATAATTTGACGACGCTGCTGAATATGTCCCGTTCTTTCCATGAGATAATCATAGGGGCTTTTCACACCGAGGTCTCGTCGAAATAATGAAGTAATCACACCCAATTCCTATCCAGAAAGTTCCTTCTCATCCAGCGCACAGACGAGCGTGGGTATTAGTGGTATCTCGCGATGACATCCTCAAACCGCCACGCTAATTCATGAATACGGAATGAGGCGCCTCCTTGCCATGAATCTTGAATTAATATGATATCACTAACGCGCAGTCCGATCACACACGCACGCACATGAACAAAGTCTGACGCACATATGTGTGTGTGCGCGCGCGCAGGCATACACACACACACACACACACACACACACACACACACACACACACACACACACACACACACACACACACACACAATTAATTTCAACTTGGGTAAATAATGCTGTTTTTATCATTGTTATCTTTGTGAAAAATATGTTTTTATCTTATCTAGTAATCAGGTTCAGTGTGTGAGGAAAAACGGAAAGAGAGAGAAACTGTGTGAGAGTGATGGAAAAAGAAAGAGAGAAAAGAGAGAGGGAAAGAGCGAGGAAGAGACGGGGAGAGAGAGAGAGAGAGAGAGAGAGAGAGAGAGAGAGAGAGAGAGAGAGAGAGAGAGAGAGAGAGAGAGAGAGAGAGAGAGAGAGAGAGAGTGAAGACTAAACCCGATTCCAATCACACCGGGCGCTGAGACCTTGTCAAAAGCACTTGCAGATTTCCACCAATATCAGTTCGTCATTCCGAGAATGCTCACAATACACAGGGTTTATTTACGTGGCAGGTGTCAGAGGGGACATATGGCGGTGACGTGCCCGAAAGTGGGACATGGAAAAGGAGGTACCCCTCTTCCACTCCCCTCCCCATTTCCCTCCCACGTCTCCTCTTCCTCTCCCCCCCTTCTCATATTCCTACTAAGCTCTACCCCCTACCCTACCCCCACCCCTCACTCTTCCCGTTCCCCCTCATTTGCTCTCCTCCTTCTCCTCCCCTCTCCTATCCTCCCTATTCCTTAAGTCCTCACCTCTCCCTCTACTATCCCCCCTCATGTCCTCTCCTCTTTCTTAGCTTCTAATCCCTTACCCCCCCCCCCCCTCTTCTTTTCTCCTTACCCTTCCCTTCCACCCCTTCTTCCTTACTTCCTCTCATACCCTCCTTCTTCCACTCCCTCTCCTTCCCCTCATCCCCTCTCTCTCTAACTCTGTCTATTTTTTTTCTCTTTCTTTTCCCCTCCCCTCTCCTACCACCCTCATCCAAATCCCCTATCACACTCTTCTTTCCTTCCTTCCTTCCTCCCTCTCTATTCCTTCCTTTCTCCAATTATGCTCCCCTATCTCACTGTTCTTTTCTCCTTCTCCTTCCACCCTCCCTCCCTCTTCCCCTCCCGTCTCCTACCTCCCTTACTGTATCCCCTCTTTCCCCTCCCACCCTTTCTCCTCCCTCGACGTAACCTCTGACTCCTCCATCAAAAAGTGTTTTTAGGTGGAAGGGGTTAGGGGGGCACGACCTTCCCTGACCTCTGCAAGCGACAGACGCCTCCCAGTCGCAGGCAGGCAAGCAACTCCTAAAGGATCCTCATTTCCTTGCAACTCTTGACTCGCGTATTCCCTCTCACTATCCTTTTTTTACCCTCGTTTTCTGTCTTTTATGTTCCTTGTCTCCCTTTCTCGTTTTTCCATTGGATTCTTGTCTGTTTCTCTGTCTTTGCCTCTACCGATCTGTCTCATGAAACGAAGTACACACACACACAAACACACAAACACTCACTCTAACTTACTCACTCACTCACTAACTCACTCTCTCTCTCTCTCACTCTCTTCCTCTACCTATTTGTCTGTCAACATACACAGATGTGTCAACAGCTGTGCACACCCCTCCTCGCCCACATCACTGTGAATGCTGCATAATAACAAGTTACAAGTGTTGCTATTGAGAGGAATTTACGAAGAAGTTATAAATGGAAAGAAAAAAAAAAACGAAGAGAAAACGAAGTGCATGGAAACGAACGAGCAAAGTCCATGGAAATAAATCAAGAAAACGAACCGCGGGAACACAAGCACTTCTAGGACAGCCAGCCAGCTTGCTTGCTTGCTTGCCTCCCACCCTCCCCCCTACCGCATTCTCCCTCCCTCTCGTACTCCTACCCCTCTCTCCCCCTAAACCGATGACCTACAAACGACTTGAATCAGCAAAACTAGCAAAGGAAACATCCGGTGACAAATGCCAACTGGCGCACACTCTTCGTCTTCGGTATCTCTGGGCACGTTCTCTTTTTATCTTCCTTTTTGCGTCTCAGTCTCCGTCTATTCATCTGTCTGGCTTAATTATCAGCTCATCTGTCGGGCCGGACTAACCAATCAGTCAGTATGCCTTTCCGCACGATGGGTTCTAAGAAATTTCATATTGACCTCTTTCTGTATTACCTTGCCTCAGCCCACGACCGCGGCTTAATAAAATCTACGGGGTCGACACAATCATTTTGACTCCACACGGGTCCTACACAAAGCTCACATATATCCTGTTTATGAGAAGGCGGAAAGCTATTACTTACGGATAGAGGAGAGGAAGGATTGAAAGAGGGAAGGAGAGTGGAGAGAAGATGAAGAGACAGAGATGGAATGGGAGACGGAAAAAAGAGACGAATAGAGAGACTGCGAATATACAGAAAGAGAGACAGAGATGTATAGATAAAGAGAAAAATGCAAAAAAATAACAAGGAAAAAACACAGAACTGTGTGGCAAGCCCACGCTGAAACAGACGACAAAAGTCTACGGGGTTGCAATGCGCCTTTTCGCGTGGCACCGAGCCAGCTTAACCAGTGGCGGGACCATTTTTCACGTGTTTACAGAGTGATATGTGGAAGAGGAGTGAAGTGACGTAAACGGTAATGCATGAGAAGGAGAGAGATAGCCAGCCATAGAGATATCAAGTGAGTAAGAAATTAAAAAAGGGAGAGAATGAGGGAGGACGGGAAGGGAGTAAATAGATCTGAGGATAGAGAGTGAATAGAGAAAAGGAGAAGAGCAATAGAGCGAGAGGGAGGGAAGGAGGGAGGGAGGAAGAGCGAGAGGAAGAGAAATAGAGAGACAAAGAGAGAGTAAGAGAGATAAAGAGAGAGACAGAGAGAGAGAGAGAGAGAGATAGAGAGAGAGACAGAGAGAGAGAGACAAGCATGGTCGCTTGCACTAGCCTGAAGAACTCAATTTCAAGGATCCTAAACCGAACTTTCAGGCTTCTTCGAATCAAGCATAAACACTTAAGAGGATTCACAACTTGGTACACAAAGCCTGAAGCCTGACGTGTGTCGTGTGCTTTCCCGTTACAGAGTAAAGCTCTAATCGAATTGAAATCGAAGCGAAAATCTAACTTACATAAAAAAATAAAAAAAAATCCCATTGTATTTTCTTTTCTAAGTCTCTCATATTTTATCAAAGCAAAAGAGAAAGTCCAACTTTTTAAAAAGAAAAAACATCCGAATAAAAATCTGGTCGTATTTTCCCCTCTTTATTCATTTGATTATTCATTGATTTTCCGTATTAATAAAATGCTTCGGAAAATCATCTTGGCGAATCTCCCGTGACGGTGCAAAATACGCGTGCAAAATACGAACTGCAACTCTTAACGCTGAACAAAAAATAGTACGGATTTCTCCAATTAAAGATATAAATCAAAGTAGCAAAAAAAATTAAAAAAAGAGGAAAAATAAAGCAATGGAAATGAGACGGAAACATTAAAAAAGGAAAGAAAAAAAGACTCCGATGTCCGCGTGACAAAAGGAGGTTCAAGGAAAGGTCTTGGGAGGGAGACTCCTCGGCGATGAGGAAATGCAATTAATCCTTCACAAGGATGAGTCGCTTTGGAGTTCCTGCTACTTTTCTGTCTGTTTGTCTCTGTCATCATCCTAACCTCTCACTCTCTCTCTCTCTCTCTCTCTCTCTCTCTCTCTCTTCTTCTTCTTCACCCCCCTCTCTCTTCTCCCTCCCCCCTCTATCTCCCCTTCCTCTCTCATCTCTCTCCTCTTCCGCTCCCTCCCTCTCTCCTCTTTCATTCCATTTTTTCCATTACGTCTTACCTGTCCATCCAATCAAATTAATCAAGGGCACTGCCTCCCTTTCTACATTTTTTTTCCTCTTTATAACCTCGAAGGATCAAGACCCTTCTTTTTTAAGCCTAAGCTATAACCACAAGCGACCGATTTTCCTTCGGCGTTCCTCTTGAAGCCTGTCCCAAAGGGCATCGGGTTCGTGGCAAAGGTCGTGGATCGTGTCCTCGAGTCTCCGATGCCTTAAATAACGGCGGGGATTCGGGAGAAATTAGAGTTTTTTTATCGAGCTTTCGGGAGAAATTAGAGTTTTTTTTCGAGCTTTCGGGAGAAATTAGAGTTTTTTTCGAGCTTTCGGGAGAAATTAGAGTTTTTTTGAGCTTTCGGGAGAAATTAGAGTTTTTTTTGAGCTTTCGGGAGAAATTAGAGTTCTTTTTTCGAGCTATCGGGAGAAATTAGAGTTCTTTTCGAGCTTTCGGGAGACATTAGTGCG
>BOPN01000614.1:92500-95000 GCA_017312705.2 Penaeus japonicus
AGACAATGCCAGACATTAATGGTGACCGTGTAAAAAATCAATATTAATAATAATAATAAAAAATGAGACGTACACACAAAAGCTAAACCCCAATAACTTCTCCTTCGCCGGCCATCCTCCCCTCCCTCCCATCTCCCACGGCAGTACATGCTACACCCCCCCCCCCTTCCTTTTCACACCACCTTTCAGCTTTCCTTATGCAATATTCCGTATCAAAAGCTCCACTGAGCGTTCATGACACTGAGTGCTACACTGGCATACATATCGATCTCCCTTCCGGCGAGAGGCGACGGTAGGAGGAGGAGTCCTCTCCCCCTCTCCACTCTCCCCTCTTTCATCTTTCCCCTCTCTTTTCCCTCTCCCCCTTCCTCTTCCCTCTACTCCCTCCTCTTCTCTCTTCTCCTCTCTCCCCTTTCCTTTTCTATCTTCCCTTTCTTCCATCTTCCCTCTCCCCCATCCTTTCCCCCTTCCTCTTCCCTCTTCCCTCCTCCCCTTACCCAAAGGGCGTGAAGGAAACCTTTGAGAAAATCCTCTCGACGGTTAAGGGAGTCTGTCAGTAGCGCGAAGGAAGTCGCTAAGACGCCGATAAAGAGGCTTTTTGCTAGACTCCTGACGGAGGAGCAGCTGGAGGAGGCTCTCGTATTGTGGGCCGTTCCGCAGCGAGGCCGGACGATTCATGGGGGGGAAAAGGCTTATTCTTTTTTTTCGATTTGTGTCTTTGTCTGTCTGTCTGTCTATCTGTCTGTTTCGGTTGCTTTATCTGAGTTTGTCTGTCTTTCTGGCTCGGTCTGCTTGTCTCATCTGTGGCTATGCTTCCGTCTCGTCAGACTGTATCTCGGCATTAGTCTATATTCCTTACTTTTATCTCTCTCTGTCTCCCCCTCCGCCCCTTCTTCTCCCTCTCAATATCTCCCCTTCACTTCCTCTTCCTCCCTCTCTATCTCTCCCTTCTCATCCTTTCTTCTTCCTCCTAGTACCTCCTCCTCCTCCGTCTTTTCCCCTATATCTCTCCCTCCCTCCCTCCCTTCCTTCTTTTCCTTCAATATTTCTTCCTTTCTTCCTTACTCCCTCCCTTAACTCCCTCAATCCCTCTCCCTCCCTCCGTAACATCTTAAATAAAAGGATTCCTCCCCGCCCACCTCTCCACCTCCCCACCCATCTCCCCACCTACTTCTCCCCCACCTCCCCGCCCACCTCCCCACCCATCTCCCCACCTACTTCTCCCCCACCTCCCCACCCACCTCTCCCCTACCACCTCCTCCTCTCTACCCACACCCCTCTCCCACACTCCCTCTCGCCCCCTTGTCTTTCACGTGGATAAGTAAGCCCAAGGGAATGACAAAATGTAATAACAAATATGGCTTTGTTCTCTTTTTTTCTTCTTCTCCCTCTCTCTTCCCCTTTCCGTTCGTTATTTCCTCTCCCTCCTCTTCCCCTGTCGCCTAAACGCTTGAAATGGGAACCACACTAATAGCAATAGTAATAGCAGTAGTAATAGTAATATAAATAGATAATAATATTCAAAAGAATATCATTATGAATATGAATGACAACAATTATTATGGTAATGATAATGATCGTGATAGTGATAATAATGATAGCAATGATAATATTGATGATGATGATGAGGATAATAATAATAACAATAATAATAATAATAATAATGATAATAATTGTAATTATAATAATATCATTAACAAGAACAACACTAACAACAACAACAACAATAATAATATGAAGGACAATAATGACAATGCTGATAACAATATCAACAATAACGACAACGATAATAATAAAGCCAATAAAAAACAACAATAACAAAGAAGTGACAACCACAACGACAATAATACCACACCCTTAGGCAGCAGCAGACAGGCAGGCGAGGAGGGTGTGACAAGGGTGTGACTATCACTTGAGAGGCACCGCGGCTTCAACCAAAACCGTCACCCTTAAAGCGACATTCTGGATGGACTTCCTCGCCCTTCGCCAAAAACAGTCTGCGTCCGTCGCCAGTTCAAAGCGCGCCTCCCCCTCCCTCCCTCCCTCCCTCCCCTCTCCCACCCCTCTCTGCCTCCCTCCCTCCTTCCCTCCCTCCCTCCCTCCCTCCTCTCACTCTATCGCTTCCACCCTTTCCAGTCTGCCAGTATGAACCAACAGTCTAAACACGAAATCCTCCGCCCCCCCCCCTCACTAACCTTCTCTGTTTCTCATAAGACGCATCTCTGAAACGATCAACAGTCTCCGTGTTCTTCTCCGCATTAGTCTAGCCTGTGTGCCCACTGACAGTTTAAACAGCCTCTCTTGACAGTCTATCACAGTCAACCCTCTCGACCGACTTTACACTCACTCCCGCCAGGCTTCCCCAACACTTGCACAGGTAATGACTGCCCGGACACGTAACCTTGGTAGCAGGAAGTAGTTACGGGGGGGGGAGGGAGGGAGGGAGGGAGGGAGGGAGAGCGAGAGAGAGGGAGATAGAAGGAGATAGAGGGAGAGAGAG
>BOPN01000614.1:100000-110000 GCA_017312705.2 Penaeus japonicus
AAGGATATTTGTTGGTCGCGATGCATTTTCGTTAATGTTACTGTGCAAGTATTTTTAGATCGGTCGATGCAAAGCGGTTGGAGACTTTACTCTTTTTTAATATCTCTGTGTGTGTCTGTCTGCCTCTCTCTCGCTCTTGCTCTCTTTCATACAGAGAGAGAGAGAGAGAGAGAGAGAGAGAGAGAGAGAGAGAGAGAGAGAGAGAGAGAGAGAGAGAGAGAGAGAGAGAGAGAGAGAGAGAGAGAGAGAGCCCACTACCCCACTCAAGAACAACTTGTCTCCCTATCGTCGAAGATAATGTTTCATGAGGCAGTATAAGAATTCCCTGATGCTGCGAGAGAGACATAGAGACAGCTTGACAACAGCGCCTCGCCATGCCTCGCTTCACGGTTCTTGGCATCGCCATGGACTAGCATGCCTCGTCGTTCATGAGAAAATCAAAATGAGGGCCTTGGTGGTGTTTCTGGTATCTTCGGAACGCTGAATGATGGCTTATGAGAGAGCACATGATAGTTGCGGTGGCACAGGCGCAATAGCATACGATATGTGGTTCTATGTGGCTCTAGGGTGTCGTGTGAGCTTCCAGGATGCCAGCATGAATCAGAGTTGACTCTAGGATAGTCACAGTAAAGATTGCACGTGCTCACACTCACACAAACCAACACTGCAGCTTCAGTTCTTTCCTAAAAACGAAGTCACTGTTTCCCCCGTTGCCTATCTCGTTCAATACTACAAAAAAGTCCAACAGAGAGAATGACAAAATATGTGCGTTTTCTTGGTACCCTTTAGAATGTCGATAAACTTATGTTGATATCTGTTTCCCTTTAAATTTTTGTCCGAATATCTTCACACGCAAAGGAACATGCCTGACACACCCAAGGATGCAAAATTCATAACAAAGGCTTACGACGCACCGGGGATATAATACAGATTACTTTCTTCTTTTCTGTTTCTTCCTTTTTACTCGTGGCTTGCTCATTTCATCTTGGCTTTACGGTGTAAAAAAAAGAAAAAGAAAGAAAGAAAAATTATGTATATATATATACATATACATGTGTGTATGTATGTGTGTGTGTGTGTGTGTGTGTGTGTGTGTGTGTGTGTGTGTGTGTGTGTGTGTGTGTGTGTGTGTGTGTGTGTGTGTGTGTGTGTGTGTGTGTGTGTGTGTATGTGTATATATATATGTGTATATATGTATATATATGTATATATATGTATATATATATATATATATATATATATATATATATATATATATATATATATAATGCCTAGGAACAGAAGACAATGCAAAAATGATATCTTCGGTTGAGGTCTGCTTCTGGTTCCTTCAACCTGTTTTCCGCCCTTTCCTGTAAACACACTTGGTTTAGCACACATCTGGCCCGTGCGTTTCGCTCCTCCCATCATGTATCGCTGCCTCTCTTTGCTTAATCTCTTTCTCGTCGGTTTCTCGGATTCTATTTCTGTCCACCTGTCTCGCTGTGTCTGTGGCTGTGTATACTTCTCCCACTGACATTCATGTTGCTAATACGGCGCTGCTTCTACTTTTGTTATCACGACTACGACTACCACTACTATTGTAACTACCACTAATACTACTCCCCATCCGCTGCCATCCCGACGCCAATCCGACCTAAAGCATCACACATACGTTCACCATTAGCATAAATTACAAGGCGATCATCACCTGCAGGGAACAAGGGGTTGTAAGCCCCTGACAGGCGAGTGTCGAGCTAATCAGCACGGTAATGAAGTCCGCGCTAGTTCATCAATCAAAACAAGTGTCAAAATTATTGTCATTTGGCACCGTGCTAGCTCCAGTAATCTCTCTCTCTCTCTCTCTCTCTCTTTTCCCCTCTCTCTCTCTCTTTCTCTCTTTCTCTTCCTGCTTTCACTGAGTCACCTCTACTACAATGTCACGCCAATGATATAATCTTACATTAAATCAATGCAAATATCCATCGTGTCATACCTTTCTTTATCATTCCATCCATAATGATCATATCAACCATCACACTTAATCAAACGTTATACACTTAACGACAGAAAATCTACGTGAAAAAAGTCAATCCCTAAATCACATTACTGACGTCAATTCACTCCATCCTACAAATACATTCACGAAAATAAAATACAAAATCCTTCCCTCACGCTAACTACAGCTTGGACAGGACGAAACACCATTAACAGCGAGGAGACTACTCTGAGTAGTCTGAATTGGGTAAATCTTTTCTCGCAATTTCCCCCAGCGACGCAGAAGGAGAGAGGTATGTGTGTCGCAAGTCAGTCATATGAGAGAGGCGGGGGGAGGGGGGGGAGGGAGGGGAGGAGGGAGAGGGAGAGGAGGGAGGGAGATGAAGAGGAGGAGGGTAGGGAGGGAGGGAGGGAGGGAGGGAGGGAGGGAGGGAGGGAGGGAGAGAGGAGGTAGGAAGAGGAAGAGAGGAAGGGAGGGAGGGAAAGAGAGAGAGTGAGAGAAAGAGAGAAAGAATGAAAGAGAGAAAGAGAGAGGAGAGGGGGGATGGAGAGACAGAGAGATAGGAGCAAGAGGAATCAAATTTTGAGTGACATATTTACGACAACCCTGCGAGAAGCAAGTGGTGCCGAGGGTACCATTCGCGATGGCGGGTGGCGTGGGGGTGGAGTGGGGGTAAGGGGAAGAAGGAGAGAGGTGTAGATGTAGAGGGGAAGGCAGATCTTCATTACATCTCATCTACAGGTGATTACTATCTAATTTGCATAATGATGTTTTCGTCCTCGACATAAAAAAAGAAGCCCTTAAATCACATCCTCAACCGTCACTACTCTACGGTCATATTCGTCACATTTCGCTTACTCGTACTGCCAATCTTTCAAGTAGTTTCCAAGAACAAAATCGTGGGTGTAGACACGTCGGCACCTAAGGGTCGTATTGGACCAGGACATCCCCAGTACAATCAACACTACTTAGCTACACGTCCAAGTACTCGTACCATCATAGAAAGGTCATTGTACCATCGGGTCGCGTTTTATAAAAGGTTTCAATAAAACCTATGAAATCCTTAATCCGTTTTACATATTATGAGAGTTATACCAGCAACAATTTATGATAATGATAATAATAAAATGAATAAAAACAAATAAACATTCCCAGTACATTTCTTTCATCTTATATGATTTCAGACTCAAAATCACACTCATTCCCTGCACCTGTATCAACGATAATCCCAGTGGACAAGGTATACACTGCTCTCTAACATAAATACAGTATATGCTTCCCTACTTCGGGACGAACGCATTTCTCCCTCTCTAAGATGAGTAAAAGTTTCCCCTCTCTCACGGGTCCCTTCCCTTCGAAGCACAAAATCCAAGCCGCTGGAAAAGCCTTGAATGTTAAGAGGTCGCGATGTGGTAATGCGGCGGCGACGACCTGCTCTTGCATCAGCGATAGTGCCTTCGGGGGACCTCCAAACAACGGCCAAATTGCCAGAGGGCGCCGTGCTGCTAAAGACGGGTGGGTGAGAGAGAGAGGGAGAGAGGGAGAGAGGGAGGAGGGAGAGAGGGAGGAGGGAGAGAGGGAGAGGGAGAGGGAGAAGGAGGGAGGGAAAGAGAGAGAGAGAGAGAGAGAGAGAGAGAGAGAGAGAGAGAGAGAGAGAGAGAGAGAGAGAGAGAGAGAGAGAGAGAGAGAGAGAGTCACACAAAGATAAAAAAAAAAACATAGAGAGAAAGGGGGAAAACGTGTGTGTGTGTGTGGGGGGGGGTAGGGTCAAGGAATGGCGATCCAGGAAGAGGGAGAGCCGCCGCAAGAACAAGGCCAGAACAGCACGACACGAACTACTGATCGGCGAACTTCCCTCGCATCATCGGCGAATTGCCACGGAAGAGGAGGCTGAGTGATCTCGTCGGCATCACTCTCTCGACCTTAGGGAGGGCGAGCGGGAGGGAGGAAAGGAGGGAGGGGAAAAGGGGAAGCGAAAGGGAAAAGAAGGGAAGGGACGGGAAGGGGAAAGGAGAAGCCGTAACAGAAGAGGAGGGGGAAGAGGGAACCCATGGCAGAAGAGGAAGGGGAAAAGGGAACCCATGGCTGAAGAGGAAAGGAAAAGGGGAAACTGTGGTAAAAGGACGAGTGAGGGGGAGGGGGAGGGGAAGGGGATTCGGTAAAAGGAAGAAGAAGGGGGGAGGGGTGTTCTAGACAGATGTTTTCGCCCTCAGACGCTGAACAATAGGTGCAGCGGACGTCCTTCCATCACCACGAGAGGAGTTCTATGTAATTGTTCGCAGTTTTTTTAAGCTCTTAAGATAATCATTGCCGGTGTAACTCGTTCCCGTGGCGGAATGAGAGTGGGAGAGAGGGAGAGAGGGAGAGGGAGAGGGAGAGAGAGAGAGAGAGAGAGAGAGAGAGAGAGAGAGAGAGAGAGAGAGAGAGAGAGAGAGAGAGAGAGAGAGAGAGAGAGAGAGAGAGAGAGAGTGGGAGCAGGGGACATTTTTGGGATGATAAAATCGATCATTTCTATTATCGGTTGCATAGGATAATAAAGCTTACCACCTAATTGGACTTTCATGATAAGGTATCAATAATGATGCTTTGGGAGTGTTATTTCTAATTTGTTTATTAATACATGTGCCAAATGTCGATCTATATGCATGTTCCCCCGTGCATGCGTTTATTTGTTTGAGTGTTTGAGCGTATACGTGTGTCTTTGTGTGTCTGTATCTACGTAAGTGTCAATGGAACCGCCATGGTGCATACCAATATATTTCCGCCGCAATAAGCACTTGCGTATGTGTTTATTTACCGAATATATATGTATCCGTGTTACTGCGCACGTATATCGAACCTCCCTTCCCCCCCCCCCCTCCCTCCCCCATCATCGTCCGCCCATCCGCCCGTGCTTGCGTTCGTTCGTACTTCAAAAAGCAACCGGCTTAAGCGTGTCAACTGCATACCTTCGTGTCGAGTCAATACGTCCACAGCCGAAGTCAGCGTCCACAAAAAAGGACACGGCCCGGCCCATAGCACAGATCCCTTGGGTACACAATGGGGATAAGTCACGGATTGCAGTAAATAAGCCGATTTTTTAGAGGGTGACGTACGTAAGGGACTTTGCGCAGCAATGCAAGTTCCATATAATTCAAAACAAATGTTGTATGTGGTGTGTTAGAATGAATATAATAAATAAAATAAATAAATATATATATATATATATATATATATATATATATATATATATATATATATATATATATACACACACACACACGAATATATATATATATATATATATATATATATATATATATATGTATATATATATATATATATATATATATATATAAATATATATATATATATGTATGTATATGCATATCGTAATGGTAGTATATTACTCTAATTACCACACATAAAGGATGGTGTCAAACACAGCAGCTAATATATTTACGATATATCAAAACCACTAGATAAATGACAGTAAGATATATCTCTGAAAATAAGAGGTAAGAATTAGCACAGGTTCGCGCAAATTATAGGGCACAGATGTGTGTGAGATCAGGTGTTTCCAGCTAAGGCATTGCTACAGCTAGACACATCTTAGGTCGGCTAGTTTAGCGGAGGATACCCCTCCTGCAGGAGGGATGGGTGTAGCTAATCCAAGTTCCAGCTTAGGTTCCTATTGCCTGATTGGTGGGACTCGGGGTCACAGCATTCCAAGGGTTAGCTTTTCGAGTAGTATCTGAGGGTGATTTTCCTATGTTGCGGGGACGACAAAAATCTCACGAAGGACTAAAGCCGCAGCCGCTGCATGGGAAATGTTTCCCTCCGATCCCTGGGTGATATGCGAAACCTGGTAGTTTAGATATTCACGTCCGTGTATTGTAATTCGATCATACTTTGTCAGATCAGACATTATAACTGGTCAGTTTAACATTAGAAATTATGAAGTTCTTATATATACATATACATACATACATTTAAATATGTATATATGTATATGTATATAAATATATTTACACATACATAAATAAACATAATTTCCAAGTACGTACATTCTAAATATATCAACCGCAATTTGAAATCACATACGAAGCCTTGAAAACAGACGATAAGCCTCACTAGTATAAAATACAAGTTTAAATAAATAATCATGTTTTTTCTGAAGAACGGAAAATGAGTTGATATGACGAGCGTTTGAAAAAAAAATTATGAGTATGGATAGACTACACAGAAAATATATTTCATTAAACATAATTTTTCTTACAGTTATGGCAGTCTCTCTTTTCTGCACAAAAGGAGGAACACATACAAACATATTAGCAACCACAATAAAAATATCTACAACTCATTTCCGGGATTTCCGTCCACATATCTACGACTTTATCATCTGACTCGCAAAAAACACGACAAAATTTTCACATCACTATGCGATGGCGAATTCTAACATCATGTGACCCAGACTTACTATCCTGAGCCTAGACTTAATGTTGCGTCTAATTATGATGTGCGGACACGCCTCCTTAACGCTAGTGGGCAGAGACAGTGAATTTAACATTATACGAGATAAGACGGGGATCAATATGAAAGGCGACGTATTCCCTCCGTAGACTTACCGGCCTAACTTGTTCATCAAAACTAATATACGAAGTTAAGTAGTAATGATAATAATAATAATAATAAAGATAATAATAATAATAACACTAATAATTATAATCATAATAACTATCATTATTGCTATTTCTATCACTGTTATCACTATCATATATTCGCATATGCAAAGAAAAATAGCAAATTCTGGAAATGCGATTTCTCTCTTAAATATACTCTTAAAACCAGTCGTGGCAATTTATTCTTCGGGTAGCATGCGCCTATCCATTTCCATTATCGGGATCCAAAGATTATAGACTTGAGAGCATCGCTTGTCACCTCTTTCCTGATCTTAGAAACTTGAGATTTCAAGTCACATCTTACATTTTTTTCTCTCTGGTCTCGATTTCGGAAAAGGGTATAAAATAGCTCTACGTGCTGTGTGACCACTGATGCGTAGGAAGGCAAGCACACAAACCAAACACAAACACAAACACAAACACATGCACATGCACACAAACATTTAAAAAAAACATATAAGTGATCTTTTGAACTGGCTTTATTCTTGACCAACAACGAATCATGATCCACCATACTAATACAAAAATCGCGATTGGCGCAGACTCAACCCTTTGCATAAACAGTTGTCCTCTCTCCCTGTCTGCCTTTGTTCGCGTGCTTGCTTCTGTCATTGTCCACAAAGTGGGATGTGTTTATGTTTATGTATGTTTTTTTTTTGTATGTACGTGTGTGTGTGTGTGTGTGTGTGTGTGTGTGTGTGTGTGTGTGTGTGTGTGTGTGTGTGTGTGTGTGTGTGTGTGTGTGTGGTGTGTGTGTGTGTGTGTGTGTGTGTGTGTGTGTGTGAGAGAGAGAGAGAGAGAGAGCGTGTGTGTGTGTGTGTGCTCAAATGTACGTATATGCACGTTTGCGAATGTGTGCGCGTGCATATCACGTGAGTGCATCCCGCATACACTTGTGCCAAGCGTGTAAACAAGCCAGCAGAGGAGGACGTATGTGCCAGTGAAGTGTGCATATTTAAGGTAAAGGCAACGCGAACGGGAGTGTATTTTCAGACATGTTTACGAGTGGTTCTGGCAGCTAATATATCCAGCTTGTATAACCGCGATCATGACTGCAAAGGTGATCGATCGAAAGGCTGCGGAGGCTCGTTCCCTCCAGATTTCGGTGCGGCCAGACATGCTGACGCGTCATCCTGCTCTCCTGCAACCGGGGAGCGAACCAAAAAAAACTGACAGCAATGAAAATAATAGTAATAAAAAATATTATCTCGTTACTGTGACAGGCTGAAACACTCGGCTATCAGGCTGAAATGATTCTCAGAAGACCCTCACTCAGGATATACTGATTTAGTCTGTCATGAAAACCCCAACCTGCTCTCCGTTTTCTGTAAGAAACACATGTCACACCACAGTTTTCTTTTTTTCTACCTTGATAAGCTGCATTTGGGTCCGTTTGGCACTCGACACAAACGCTGGCGGTGTTTGACATATTAATAATATGTTTTAAAATGTACTTAGAGACTGGGTAGCGACAATCGGAAAGCCCGTTTATCTCTCTCCACCGATGTGTTTTCCATGCATAACTTCACGTGTCTTTATATTAGAATTTTGTCACGCGAACCACTTTTGTTTTGTTATAGGAATCCGGAATCCCCGTACACCCACGCATGAACTGCATTGCAAAATTTGCTGTTTGAAACACAAAATTATATTTCCTTTGCTCACCTGTTCATATGACCAATTTTTCTCTATATATGAATAAAGACGTCCATGAAAAAACACACAAAGCACTTGTATCAAACAGAATTTTATACAAACAGCAATCACGTTGTTTCAAGCACATAACACGATCAACGTTTCTTGCAGAACAACACTCCCTTCACTGGTGATGCCTCGTGTCCTTTATCCAAGTGTAAGCACGTGTGCACTTGATTTTTATATCTGTTGCAAAAAAAGCGATGATGTAAAAATCACATAAGGGCGAATGCAGGCGGGTGCCAACACTTTGTTTACTTGTCCCTGAAGGTGTGGTTTCCTTTGCCGCCAACGCACACTTACACAGCCAATGGGGTACAGCTAAGACCTACTAGGTCGGCCTTGCTTTTGACATCCGAACATTCTCGCAGTGCCACTGTAACAACTCGCCATTAAGTTTTTTGGCATGACTGCCGCTCATTCTTTGTCGTTTGGCTGTACTTGAGCATGTCTATCGTCTATAAAGTGAGTAAAAGTAAAATAGAAAAAAGTGAAGGGAAAGATCGCTTTCAGACACCGTATCGGGACATTATCGGGTCTTCGAAACACTTTATCCGCGCTAGCAGGGCAATATCAACGTCCTGTACGAACGAACTGCGTATTGTTGGTGTTGTGTCGCGGGAGGCGAGAGAAAGAGGGAGAGTGGGTGTGCGTATGTGTGTGTGTGGGTCTCTGAGGTGCGCCACACACCACCACTACTACCACCAACTCCTCCGCCTCCGCCACCATTGCCACCACACCGCCTCACGCCGCCCGTTGCCCGGCGCTCCCACCTCCCCTCACCTCCTCTCTCTTGCCCTGCTCTCCACACTGTGCCGGGAGAGGGGACCGCTACCCCGCTCCCATCGCCGGGTCGGTCCCACCCCGCATGCACTCTGCCACACACACGCGGCGCCGGGCAGGCCGCCTTCCTCGCTCGCTCGGTCGCTCGCTCACCCGCTCCCGTAAGGAGGCATGGGAGGGCATGCAAAGCCATCTTTATTCCCATCGCTGTCAATCCCCTCTCTCTGTCTCATTTTCTCTCTTTCTCTTTCTCTCTCTCTCTCTCTCTCTCTCTCTTTTTCTCTTGCCCTCTCTCTCTTCCTCTCTCTCTCCCTCTCTCTCTCTCTCTCCCTCTCTCTCTCACCCTCTCTCTCTCACCCTCTCTCTCTTACCCTCTCTCTCTTACCCTCTCTCTCTCTCACCCTCTCTCTTTCTCTCTCCCTCCCTCTCTATCTCTCTGACTTACTCTCTTCTGCACCTTCCTCTTTATCTTGCTCAAGCTTTCATGCTCCTAATCTCTTTTTTCTCTCTCATTCCCATCTTCCCTCCTCTATCAACACCTTGAAAAATAAAACAACTGAAGGAAAGGTTACATTACGAATAGGATGAAGAAAAAGCGGAGGATAAGAAAAGGATTAGGAATAGGAGGAGAAGGAAGAGGAGGAGAAGCGAAGGGACATAGAGGAATAAGGGAGGATGGGTTATCAATGTTGAAATTTTCATGACTCGAAGCAACGCGCGGGCAAGCGAGGTAAGAAACACTGTCCATATCTGTCCTTATCTCTCTGCTTCGGATGTCGAGGATCGAGCGAGATACCACGATGCCATGAGTATTCGGTTTATGGGTGACATGAAGAAACTGGGACGTCTGGCGTTTCCGTTGTAAGGTTTCATGGGTGACGTA
>BOPN01000614.1:127500-132500 GCA_017312705.2 Penaeus japonicus
GTATATCATCAATGGCACATTCACCCTTCTCATGAAGTAATATATCTAAATCCTCAAGTAGTAACACAATCCCTTCTACATGTTTATTTCATCTAATCTTCATCTTTCAATTTCAATATGATACATTTCACAACTTTCCATCTTGTTTAACTAAATGTGATAGGGAGTGTAAGAATAGTAAGACTACATGATTTCAGTCAAAGTAAGATATGATGTTAGATATGTTTCTACTGAAACATTTCTTTTTCCAATATTCATACTTCATCATTCATCTGTCCTTTCCTTTACATAGGAATATATTTGATAACTATAGCTATGTACATATATATACACAAATATATGCTAAACCTACACATTATTCTTGTTATAACTATTTATTGGTCAACTCTACACAAGCTTAATTTCAACAATATTTTGTAAAAATAATATTCCTATACTTGGCATTAACTTCAACTTCAAGGAGAATTTTACCAATGATTTTGCATCACAACGAATGTTCTTCTTTCTGAATAAAATATCTGACTGTTGTGTTTTTCTTTGAATGATGGCAACGGAAATAATACTAATACTCATCATAATTATGTCATCCAGAAGTTAAATATCAATATATGAAATTTCAAATGTCATCTTTCATGATATTTCTATGTTGCTGCAACTTTGCTTCACAGGTATAATGGTCCGTCAAACTCTTCACACACAAAAATCAAACTCAATTTCTATAGCTGTCACATTTCTTAGGGGATATTTTCTCCCCTTTAAAGCTGATATAGATATGACTCCATTTCATAAAATGAAAAGAATGAAAATCTAAAAAATAGCAACCATTGTCTTATATGTTCATCTATATTTTGTCTCTTTGTTATATCTTTATCTGCCAAAGATAAGCATAGAAGATAGAAAGCATATGATATGAATATGAATATGTATCATATCACTAAAGTAATATCAAATTCAATAAAAATAACAATCTTAAAAATAAGGGATTTCAATTAAAGGTAAAGTACATTTTCACAGTTATGCCTCTATCTCTCCCTCTTCATTCTTCTATTCAATAAATCCACATTAAACTCAATTTTGCATCCTCCTCCAGAGCCAAATGACAATTATCAATGACATCAAATAAGTCTAGTATTATACAAACATATAATTGTCACTATCATGCAATACTCATGCAGTAATGAAAGCATATCAAGTAAGCTTTATACTCTTCTTTTCAAAGCTGTATTCGAAACTAGTTAATGCATTAGTATAATAATTTCTCAATCCAAGAGTGCATATATCAATATATATGTTTTGTTAAGCAATCTAATCATAGTGACAAACTTTGTACTTACGCAACTATTGAAAGCTTTTTGATAATTCCCTTGAACCAGTTTCAATTGTTTTTATTTTCCATTCCTAAAACTACTCTTTGAGGAGAATTATTTCACCACTGACTTAACACATCTTAATGAAAAAAAAATATAATAAATAGGTAGGTAGAGAGAGAGAGAGAGAGAGAGAGAGAGAGAGAGAGAGAGAGAGAGAGAGAGAGAGAGAGAGAGAGAGAGAGAGAGAGAGAGAGAGAGAGAGAGAGAGAGAGAGAGAGAGAGAGAGAGAGAGAGAGAGAGAGAGAGAGAGTGAGAGAGGGAGAGAGTGAGAGAGTGAGAGAGTGAGAGAGTGAGAGAGTGAGAGAGTGAGAGAGTGAGAGAGTGAGAGAGTGAGAATGTGAGAGAGAGAGAGAGAGAGAGAGAGAGAGAGAGAGAGAGAGAGAGAGAGAGAGAGAGAGAGAGAGAGAGAGAGAGAGAGAGAGAGAGAGAGAGAGAGAGAGATAGAGAGAAATAATGTAACATCCTAAATAGATAAATAAATAAATAAATAGATAAATTTAAATGAGAGAACTAACATAACATCCAAACTTTCTTTTCTCACAAATACATAGTCTTCTCAGTACTTGATAATCTACTACAAAACTGGTTCAGAGGTTATATCAAAGATTTAACCAAGATTTCTATCAATAGCCATAAATTCCTATTTCTCTTGTAATGATCCCTCTTACTTATTTGTGAAAATGGTATGATAAAAACAATACTGTGATAATATAATCAATTACTAAATGGTGATTTGACTACTCTGAGAAAACTACAATTCATGTTCTGCAAAAATGTTGACAAAAAATACAAATGTTCTCCTTTTGGAAAATATCATAAAAAGAATAACACTTCAACAAATCTCAATTTCTTCATTTCCATTTTTTTATTTCCTTAAGTGATTTTTTTTTCTTCTTTTCTCTAATCTAGAACAATGCCTGTATGAAAATCCTTCTGTAGTTTTCAGTCTACAGTGAGAGCTAAATCACCTTTTCATTGGTCAAAAGAGAAGGAAAAAAAGTAAAGAAAACAATATGGAAAGTTGGACTGACTCATATAACTATTTTTTCCATACAATTTTGTGCAATTTCAAAAATCAATCTAAATTCATGAATCTGTTTAAAATGTAAAGGAATATCTGAAAAATCATATATTATACAAGTGTTCTAGGCTTCCTCAAAACATGATAATGCTAATGTAATACCTATGAAGTAAGCCTAATAAAAAAAAATTGTGAGTAAATAAGTTGTTTACCTCCTGCCCCCCTTTTCGTATAATAAAATAATGAAAAATACTATTACTAAAATTAACTGTTAGTAACAGGCTTTTTTCTCTTTGTAACACCATGCATTTCTTAAGATAGCAAAAGCACTCTGAACTTCTTGCTATCTACAAGAGATAACAAACTGCAAACACACACCTCATGGAACAAAATCGATAAAACAAGAGTATAAATAAATAAATGAATAAATGAGTAATTTGCTGCAAAATCTTTTCCTTACAAAAAATAGAAAAAAAATCAAAACCAAACTCAAAACCGGACAACCAACCCTAAACAACCCAGCCTCACCTGAACTGCATTCTTCATGGTAGTCATCAGGTTGGGTTTCTTGGCCAGGCGAGACGAGGCATCGGACTTCGACCTCGGGCGTGTGATGTAGTCGAAGAACCCTGCTGACGTCTCCTTTTTCTTCTCCTTCTCCTTAGCTGAAGAATTAAGGACATCGTCTCCTGATTTCCTCCTCTGACGTGCTGCCACTGTAATGAATACATATGCATAATTCTTAAGTGTTGCAATGAGCATAAAAGATCCCTCAGTTTTAATTTTCTCTAAGCATTTAGTTGCTGATTTTTTACAATTAGAAATAAAATATCTGTAAAACATATGGTAAATTTTATTCCAAATAAGATGCTAATAATGCAAATCCTAGATAATCAACTTTTCCTTCTAATGCACTTTAATATGAAATATGCCAATATACTACATAGCCATTAGTTTTGTTGCTTTAATCATAAAGCATATCAGTATCTATATTATAATCATTAGTTCACTGTTAGTCATTTTCCTTTTTACATTCATCTGTGGAGAGAGGAACTAGTTAGGTTAAGTTATGATTAGAAAGAAAATTATCAGTTTGTTAATATGTTATCATGCAGATCACAACAGGTACATATTTTCAGAAAGGATTTTTTTCTTCATGCAGAGACATTTAGTTTTTAATTAAAAAAAACAGAACCTATATTTGAATTCTATCACTGGCTTGGGGTATATAAATTGGTATTGGGAAATATCCTTTCATGCTCCAGTATTGGGACATCTAATATTTTCTTTCATTAAATATATAATAAAATTAGGCATTTCATAAACATACATGTATTGTTAATATCATGACTAGTTAATAAATTGGTATTTTCCTTTATGGATATATCAAAAACAAATTGAGGTAAATAAAAAACAGGAGGGCATTCAAATTTTCCTATAAAAAATCCTACAATTTTTTTCTGTACTTAATCTATTGAGATTAATAGTACATTATACATATCTATTTCCATCTTATTCTTAAGGAAGTTCAATACTATATCAGACCAAAATATTAGTCTGGAATCATAACTGAAATTACAAATTCCTTTGTCATTTTCAAAAGACCTTTTAGAATCATGCTGGCATATCTCATCATAAATAAATACATGTATTATTAGTAGATTCAACCATACAACAACTTTAATTTTTTATGTAGATCATACAGCCAAGATCATATATCATCCAAGGGGGTTAAAAAAAAAGTTAATATTCATGATCATTGCACATCATAAAAGTTAATTACATATGGCTCTGGCATCAGACTTCGAGCGTGGTCTAAATGAGTCAAAGAAACCTTGCGGACCACCCTCTTTGCGACGGCTACTTGCAACGTTGCTCCCATTGTTCGATGTAGCGGCAAGAATGTCGTCACCTGACTTGCGGCGCTGGCGGAAGGAGGCTGAAACAGTGAGGGTTGCAACAACGGTTACATCTGGTTAAAGTCCTTTCCACATTGTCTAAGATAAAGGACATGAGTGGATGTTGCAAAAAGTCATGCATATCTGTCTAGTCCATGGGTGATTATCTCGTGTCCATTTTTTTTCTACCTCTTTTCAACTGTCTTACACTGGTTTAGTCCATAAAAATATGTGCTGTTTCAGTGTCAGGTTCTTGAGGCAGTCTACTGCATATCTAATATCATATCCGTGCATATTTATGATGTGTGCATACCACAATACCAGTCTCAAAAATACACTACAATTTAGCCTGGAACACAATGGATATATAAGCTATAATTTAGAAAAAGAGAAATACTAATATTTTGCTTCTCCAATACATACAGTCTTGGATATAAACATAAGGATAGAATATAAATTTACCTATTTTCACTAATCTCTCAATTTTGAATGTACAATACCAAAATTACTCTTTTCTGCTACATTTACTACTAATAATAATAATCACAAAGATTTCACAATGCAACATCTTATCTTAGGCTGCAAAAGTACACCTGTGCATCAATTACATATATCACGTATCATCTATTAACTACATTTTCAAGCAGTCAATTTTCATGTCATTTTGTGAACATCATCCAAAATAATTGTAAACAGTAGAGTCGAGTCAAA
>BOPN01000614.1:137500-140000 GCA_017312705.2 Penaeus japonicus
TATGGCAATGAATCACGGCTATATTTACTATCCAAATCATTTCTATTCTAATGTTAATGAAATATTTAATTGACCTACAATATGGTAATCAACAATAATCTGAAGAAAAAAATGCTAGATGCCAAATGTATCAAAAAAGATATTCTGCACAGACATACAAACATAAATAGATATATACATACACACACACACACACACACACACACACACACACACACACACACACACACACACACACACACATATATATATATATATATATATATATATATATATATATATATATATATATATATATATATATATATATATATATATATATATATATATATATATATATATATATATATTAAATATATGTATAAATATATGTATGTATGTATATATATATATATATGTATATATATATATATATATATATATATATATATATATATATATATATATATATATATATATATATATATATATATGTATATATATATATATATATATGTATATATATATGTATATATATATATATATATATATATATATATATATATATATATATATATATATATATATATATATATATATATATATATATATATATATATATGTATATATAAATATATATGTGTATTATATAGACACACTCATACACACACACACATAACACACACACACACACACATACACACACACACACACACACACACACACACACACACACACACACACACACACACATACACACACACACACACACACACACATCACATGAAAATACATATTATACATATATGCATATATATACAATATATATATATATATATATATATATATATATATATATATATATATATATATATATATTATGTATATATATATATATATATATATATATATATATATATATATATATATATATATATATATATATATATGCATACATACAAACATTATTTATAAACATACCGCATATGTTTATATAATTGATAAACCATATGGCAACATGCCTGATACAACAAGATACCTCTATAATATATCTCCACACCAAGGGAAACAGCAGCTATCAAGAGACATCCCCATAATGGTATACAAAAAAAAAAAAAAAAAAAAAAAACAATACCAGTAATATTCCAAGTAGTAAAGATAATTAAACCAAACTCAAAAGCATCAGCGCCATACCTTCCTCCTCTTTCTCGGCCTTAATCTTGACCCTTCTTGAGTTCGCCACACTCCAAGTGCCTGACCTCGGACGCACACTGCCTGATGACTGCATGCCACTGCCATCCCCCCTTCCGTTGCCTCCCGCCCCGCCGATGCGTGATCCTGCCTCCTGTGAGCCATCAGCCAGGCTGTCCGTTAGCTGTTGGCTCTTGCCTCCTGTCACTCCTGTTGTTTCCTGTGGAGTTGGAAATTGACAGTTAGTTTCGGGGAATGGAGCGTACTGTAAATAGTCTTTCGTGGTAAAAATGGTGGTTGTTGACATGACGGTGAAGGTGATTGCAGTAATACTGTGCTAATGATAATCATAGCACCTCTGATAATACAAATAATATCATTACTTGCAAGAGTAATGGTGGTGGCTGTCTCACCAATAATAATAATGATTAAAATCATGCTGAAAATAATCCTCGTATCAAAAATATTTACAAAATAAGTGGTGATGAACTTTATACCTCCAATGATTATGATAATCATGAGGAAAAAACAATATGATTAATTAATAACAAAAATAACAAAGCAATATATTGATAAAAAAAACTATAATGACAGCATCCATGGCAGCAATAGCTACCAATGATAATCAAAAGTAGTACCAGTTATAGGAATATTAATAAAACAATATTAAATGGTGCAGATATAATAAGACAGCAATAAATAGTGCAATGTCTATAAAATAATAAGATTAAGTCATGGAATGGCGATAACTAATAACACAGTTCGAACAATGACAAATAAACCCCTCATCCCCAGCATACATAACTTTCGATACCCACATAGGCCAGAATGTATATGTTGTATAATCCTTGCCATCAAAATATAGCACCATACATTCCATAACGCACAAGGCCATGAAAAGAGGATTATAATTTTTACACCAGATCGGTCATGGCTGAAGGGGGAACACGCGTGATTCGTTTTTATTTTGTTTTCTAATGTGCCTTTCCTTTTTTTTTCTTTTTGGAGAGTTGGTTATCAGGATGGAATATAATGAAGAAATGCTTCCTTATACCTGAATTTTGCATATGAAATTTACATTGACACTTTACATGGCACTTCTAGACTTTATTTCAGTGAATCAACATGTGAATATGTAAAATGATTAACCCTCTCTTTCTCAGTAACATTCTAAATTCCACCCATTTTTTATTCTTCTTCAAGATTTGTATGCAACGAGTCAGCCCAGGTTTCAGTGCAGCCAGCTGGTTGGTAACACTGTCTTAAATCATTAATGGCAGACTATCAATGTTTGGTTCTTTTCTACAAATTTGCATAAGTTTAGATGATG
>BOPN01000614.1:142500-150000 GCA_017312705.2 Penaeus japonicus
ACGCCATCTACAGTGACTTTGTTTCATCAACAAAGAACTAGGTTAAATTCTGTCATCTTCCATCGTGGTTATCCTAGTCCGCTTTTATTCTCACTTTCTCCTCTTCCAAGATTTTCCTTTATAAGGATAAGTTGTTGACGCAATGCAGGCTTTTATATTAATAATAAAAAGTCTTCACTACCTTTCCTTCCTCCTTTATAAATCGATACTCAATAACCCCTTAATGCCTTCATAACTCCTTGGTCACCATAAACCAGCATAAGCTCCCCTTCACCGCTTTAATATACATAGTAAATATCTTTCGCTTCGTTCTTTTTCGTTCTCTTTATCCTCTTCTTCTCCTTCCTTGTCCTCATTTCTAAATCACGATTTACACTGTCACCCCTAAATAAAGAGGCCTTTTTTTTGTCTCCGTGAGGTTCTTTGTATGTTTCAAGACAAAGCTAAGACCGCAACTCTTCTTTTAACTTGAAGAGAAAAGTGCTGCTTCTCTCTTCATCATCGTCCTCTGGTGCTATTTACTATTTTTTCTCCAAGGCATAATCACCCTTCCGTTTTACCAAAGAAAAGTCAACTCAGATTAAGTGTGCCTAGCTTATCATAATACGAATTGCATTGATTTAAACGCATTCGATTCTGGCAAAAAACGGTTATTGGTATTTGGAAAATGAAATAGAATTAAAAACTTTACTTCAATCTACTCTACGGTAAACCAACACTACGCACACTAACCCAAACACACATACACACTCAGTGCATTATCTTCTAAACTTTGCACTGTTGTTCAACTCAGAAAACCATTTTATATTTTCGTCATTGATATTATTCTCTTATTAGTACTATGATTAGCCATTGTAATTATTATTCTCATTATTATCACCAGATTTATCATCGTCCTCATAATCACAGACTAATTAGCCCATCATCATCATCATCATCATAGTAATAAACTGATTAGCCAGCATTAAGAAAGTTGCAGCGAGTTCTGCTGTCGCTTCCAGATTGGAGCGGCCGAAAATAACTTCAGAAAGTATCTTCGTTAACTCGGGGTTGCCTGTAGTCACCATGCTTGTTCAGCAAATTCAGAGAAGTTATTCTGTATGTTTGATTTCATTTTGCATTTGTATATTTTGTTTGTTTTATGTTTTTTGTTTTGAACACACAACGAAGTTATTGCGGATGAGAGTCTGTCCATGTCATTTTCAATACGTAAAAATAAGCGAGAAACAGAGGTCAGAGGAAAAAAGCAATATACAAATGTTGACCACACTATAATCTATAATCAATATATTATATACTATCAGTTATAAAAAATAGACAATAATGATGGAGAAAATGACGACGACAACGGTGACGATGATAATAACAAAAAATAAAAAGGTATAAGAAAAACGAAATCTATGCACATGACCTAGATATTCCAAGAAAATCCACTACGCTATTCGGACAGTGGCGCAAAGTTGTGGTCAAAGGTTTCTTTCCACCTGATTCGAATTTTGTTTCATGACTCGACTCGAAACACGAATCATTTAAATCAATATATATATCTCATCTTCACACTTAAGCGTTTGTTTGCACGGTTCTTGATAGTTCTTGCCAGGCGACAAATATTCTTACTGTCAGGCTGTTTTGTACCGCACGCTCTTGCAAATCAATAAATATATGATTTCCATTAACCTGGAATTATGGCTAGGTAATAGCTTTTATTGCGTCATATGAGCAAGCGCGTAAACAAAGCAATAACATTTCCATAAATAAGGTTCATCCCTAAAATAACAAAACCATGCTAGCATGGAAATGATGTTGATGATGATGCAGAAAAGGTTAGTAATAGAGATGGAATATTGATACACTAAAGATATAGATAATGGAGAGTGAGATAGACAGATAGATAGATAGATAGAGAGATAGATAGATAGATAGATAGATAGAGAGAGAGAGAGATGCAAACAACAACAGCAGTTACAGCTGTAGTTGACGTATTCATGGAACATTAGAGCACTATCACTATCATCAGTAATAATAGAAGTAAATAAAGTAAATTCAATAGAGGCAGTATAAATAAAAATAGAAAGATATTGCAAAAGGAAGGAGAATGGAAATAAGAAGTAAAATAAAATAAAAAATAAAAATAATAAAATTATTAATACAGCTACTAACCCTCTTAGACAAAAAACAAAAATAGAGGATCATTGAAAAACAAAAATAAACATACCCCCAACCAAAATAAATAATACAAAACTGATAATGATAAATGAAGCAAAATTCATAAACACCGAGTAAAGAACCGTGCTGTTTCTTCCCCGCCGCCGCCGCTCGCCTGTCTCGACTCGCGGCTGATTCCTTTCGGAGTCTGACTGGACGTCGCAAGTCACGCAGAGGCCTTTGTTTCAGGCATCTTGACATGTAAAGAAACTCTTCCACTTTTTTTTTTTTTTATCTTCGGGAACTCTAGTCTTTCATGTTCCTTTGAGTACAGGTATTTATCATTATTATTATTATTATTATTATCATTATCATTCATATATATATATATATATATATATATATATATATATTTATATATATATATATACATATATATATATACATATATAAATATATAAATATATATATATACATATATACATATACATATACATATATACATACATACATACATATCTCTTTCTTCCGAGTACCCAGAGGACATCCATCATCCATTCCGTAAGCGCGGTATAAACTAGAGCGAATAACCATTCCTAGTTGAAGCAGCAACACGGCCACCATAAAAGCAAGAGTAAAATGCTACAGTATTGCTTTAGGTTCTTTGCGTGTGTGTGTGTGTATGAGTGAGAGAGAGAGAGAGAGAGAGAGAGAGAGAGAGAGAGAGAGAGAGAGAGAGAGTGAGAGTGAGAGTGAGAGTGAGAGTGTATGTATGTGTATGTGTGTTTGTGTGTGTGTGTGTGTGTGTGTGTGTGTGTGTGTGTGTGTGTGTGTGTGTGTGTGTGTGTGTGTGTGTGTGTGTGTGTGTGTGTGTGTGTGTGTGTGTGTGTGTGTGTGTGTGTGTGTGTGTGTGTGTGTGTGTGTGTGTGTGTGTGTGTGTGTGTGTGTGTGTGTGTGAGTGTGTGTGTGTGTGTGTGTGTGTGTTCGCGCGTACGTGGAAGGGTTCGCTTGCGTGTGCATATCATTCATTACACACTCCCACCACTTCTTCCTCTTGGCCTCTCTCCCAAGTGTGAGATCCTGCACCCTTAGCAATTTCCACCAGCCAACACACAAGACGTTCGCTTCTCCGGCCCTCCTTCAGGACACGACCTCCTCTTGAGGGAGAAGGAGGCGACTTCTCCTGTAGGTGGAAAGTGTCACGGCTCGACACATGCTATTTTGGCCTCCTCTTTATCGTCCTCTTTTTCCCTCTTCATCCCTCACCTTCTTATATCCCAATTTCTTCTTCTTCTTCTTTTTCTTCTTCTTTTTCTTCTTCTTCTTCTTCTTCTTCTTCTTCTTCTTCTTCTTCTTCTCCTCCTCCTCCTCCTCCTCCTCCTCCTCCTCTTCTTCCTCTTCTTCTTTCCCCCTCATTTTTTTGTTTCGTTTCCTCTTCATTCCTCTCTTCTCTCTCTCTATTTTTCTTTTCCCTTTACTGTTCATTCTTTATCGCGTTGTGTGCTTGTGCTTGTGCATGTGCATGTGTAGCGTGTGCATGAGCTCACATACCCATGTGTCCTCCGCCGGTGTAAGTCTACCTGCCTGAGAGTATGCGTTAGTGTGCGTAGGTGTGTGTGTGTGCGTATGTGTGCGTGTGTGTGAGCATATTATAACAGCCGGAGGAACAAATGAGAACCTGACAACGCGG
Organism: Penaeus japonicus; assembly: GCA_017312705.2. Taxonomy (NCBI): domain Eukaryota; kingdom Metazoa; phylum Arthropoda; class Malacostraca; order Decapoda; family Penaeidae; genus Penaeus; species Penaeus japonicus. The sequence goes on from BOPN01000614.1 coordinate 146,336, forward strand.
TCGATAGGACAGGAGTTCCGGGCACAAGGCGAGCCACTGAGCCGACCGGCCTGCCCGCAGATACGAAAGCGGCCAGTGCGTGGGAGACTGAGGCGAGGGAGAGATAGAGAGAGAGAAAGAAGGTGGGAGACTGAGGCGAGGGAGAGATAGAGAGAGAGAAAGAAGGTGGGAGACTAATAAAAAAGAAAATGTGGAGGAAAAAAAATTGGAAGAGGGAGAGAAAGGGAGAGGGAAAGGTGGGACAGGGAGACTAAGGTGAGAGAGAGAGAGAGAGAGAGGGAGAGAGAGAGAGAGAGAGAGAGAGAGAGAGAGAGAGAGAGAGAGAGAGAGAGAGAGAGAGAGAGAGAGAGGGGGAGAGAGAGAGAGAGGGAGGGAGAGAGAGGGAGAGAGAGAGAGGGAGGGGGAGAGAGAGAGAGAGAGAGAGAGAGAGAGAGAGAGAGAGAGAGAGAGAGAGAGAGAGAGAGAGAGAGAGAGAGAGAGAGAGAGAGAGAGAGAGAGAGAAAGGACAAAAGTAGAAAGAGGATGAGAGGAAAAGGAAGGGAGGAGAGGTAGGAAAGAAAGAGACAAAAGGTGAAAGAGGGAGAGAATAAAAATGTGAAGCAGGGAGAGAAAAACGAGGAAAACGAAGGTAGAATAATAAGAAAAGGAAGGAAAAGTAGAAAAAACAGGTAGAACTGAAAGATAAAAAAGGAGATATATAGAGAAAAAAGTAGGAAGGATATACAGGAAAATATAATAAATAAATAAATAAATAAATAAGCCGAGATGAACAAAAATGATCACAAACAACAAGCAGAACAATCTACACCAAACAGGAACAAACAAGCAAAACCCAACAAAGACCAAACAACAATTCAATCCCTCGTTAGTCATCCCTGGCTCCCCCTCCCCCCCATCAATACCCTCTCCCCCCCCCCACCACGACAGCAAGTCATCGTACCTCCACTCGCCTTCCCGCGAATTATTCGTTAACAGGTGGCGGGGTCTAGGAACACATAGTCAATCGCCAGTTTGTCTAATGTTAACCCGTGACTAATTACGTTAATATATCATGCAGTCGGAGAGCCACGCCCAAAATGTTAATGGCGCTGAGTCATGATCACCGTATTGCAGTAACAAAAATTCGTAACGCAATCATGATGTCATCAGTACGTTAACAAAACGTCTTAACGTAAAATCTGCGAGTTAACATTACGTCGTAAATCCTCTTTTGCGGTTCCTTCACCGCGAAACCATAATCCCTACCCCCCCCCCCCTCTCTCACTCCATCCCCTACCCTCCCCCCAACCCCTACCCGACACCACATAACAACATAGCAACAGCAACGCAGCGCATACCACATACCCACGAAGTACGCTACGCCAAAGCTTTAAAAATTTAGGTCAAGCCTTGTTTTCGTTTTTCCTTCTTGCTAGCTTTTTCTCTGTGTTTACGACCTTCAGTTGACACCTGAAGTCATACAGGAATTTGTTTACTTTTTTTTCTGAGGTAAATATAGGCTCTTCCGTCTCTCTTCGGCGCATGAGTGTCATATATGTTTTCGTTATATTTAATCATATTTTTGTTGAGTTACGGAGAGGACAGCTAAATACGATTTTTTAAAAACCTGTCTATTCATTCGTTTACTCTTTTTTTTTTTTTAGCATAGAATGATTCATTTTCTATTTCTTTACCTTTAAAAAAATCAGCGATTTAAACTGGTTAAATCATTTATATTTTTTTAGTCATCATGACCAACTTATTCATTCCTTTTATTATCATCTATTATCATTACCTTTATCATTGTTGTTAGCATCATATAAATGGTATATATTACAACCATTATTACCATATTGTTATCATCATCATCAATTCTATAATTGTTAATAGAATCATTATTATGGCTAGTCTCACCTTCATTATAATCTATTCTTTATTGTTATCATCAATATTTTACCGATGTTATCATACTTCTCCTTTCATCATTGTCATCATTATCATTATTTTCATCATTAGTATCATCCTCATCATTACCATCATAACTAATACCTTCATTATCCCTTTTATTTGGGTTAACGATGGGAAAAAAAACACTTCCTTGGCCTTTGTCTTTTGCCTCCGCCATCACTGATTGATTATCGGATATCATTAAATGCAAGCTCCATCTATTTCCTCGAGTTGACGCAACGGGATGGTAAAGACAGAGATAAAGAAGGAGAGGAAGAGCGGGAGGGGGAGGGGGAGGGGGAGGGGGGGAGGGAGAGGGAGAGGGAGAAGGAGAGGGAGAGAGAGAGAGAGAGAGAGAGAGAGAGAGAGAGAGAGAGAGAGAGAGAGAGAGAGAGAGAGAGAGAGAGAGAGAGAGAGAGAGAGAGAAATAAAACTTATATTCCTAAACAACCCAAAGGCTTGACAAAGTGGGGTAAGGCGACCTTGAAATCAAGATCGGGAGTGAGGTGGTGAAGGGGGAGGGGGTAGTGGGGGGGGGGGGGGAGAAGTCAATAGACGCAGGAAGAAGAGAGGGTTGGGAGGGGAAGTAGGAGAGGAAGGCGAGGGGGAAGGAAGTGGGGCGAAGGAAGAGGAAAAGGGAATAACGCACAGACTGGAGATGAGGGGAAAGGGGGGTGGAAGGGGGCGGGAATGGGGCAGGGGGGGAGACGAGAGCAGGAAAGGGAAACATGAATGAAGAAAGAGAGGGTAACGCTTGGAAGAGGTGGGGGGGGGGGGAGGAAGAGAAGAGGGAGGAGAGAGAGGAGAAGAAGGGAAGAGGGAGGAGAGAGAGGAGAGGAATGGGAAGGGAGGAAGGAGAGGAGAGAAGAAAAGAAGGGGGGAGGAGGGAGAGATGTGAGGGAGAGGAGAGAAGAGAGGAAGGGGGGAGGAGGGAGACGTGAGGGAGGTGAGAGAGGGGAGAGGTAGCGGGGGCAGCGGGACCACAGCAGACCCAGCCACAAGCAGCGCCAGCGGTCACGAACTCTCCCCCTGACACTAAGCTTTTGAGAGCTGCCTCTGCCCGGCACATTCGTCCTGGCCGACCTGAGCCTTAAACGGGATTCTCTCGCAGGGAATTTCAGCAGTTGAACCAAACCCAACGTGGAATTTGAGTCACCCATTCAATCTTCCGGAACCACTTTTTACAACCTCATTATTCTTTTGGCAATGACTTCATTATTTTTTACAACATAATCATTTTCACAATAACCTCATTCTCTGAACAATGACCTATTTTTTACAATAACATGATTCTTTTTACTTCATTCTTTTTGCAAAATAAAGAGAAAAAAATCTTTTCAAAAACACTTGTTTAATAATTCCTTCCAATTTATACTCCTATCCATGTTCGCCATAACCGACACAATTATAACTAACACCTCACGTCGATGTGCAATCATGCTAAACATTCAGCCTTTACACAATCAAATAAAAGTACCGAGAGGGGGAGGGTTTCGTAAAAAAGTCGTACTACATTTCCTCTCCATGGGATTTTTCCACAATAAAAAAACAACACCGTCACTTGCTGTGCTTACGTCATTCTCAGAGACCATTATGAATAAACATTCAATATCCACTTTGGCGGTAAAACCCAACACGCAGCAACGAGGCGGGGACCGTCATGAATGAACATCAAATAAATAAAGATATAAAAAGCCCTGACAAACAAATCCGCAAATGAATAAATAAGCACACAGTCG
>BOPN01000614.1:152500-155000 GCA_017312705.2 Penaeus japonicus
GAGAGAGAGAGAGAGAGAGAGAGAGAGAGAGAGAGAGAGAGAGAGAGAGAGAGAGAGAGAGAGAGAGAGAGAGAGAGAGAGAGAGAGAGAGAGAGTGGGGGAGAGAGGGAGAATGAGAGAGAGAGGGGAGAGGAATGGAGAGGGGGGGGAGTAGGAAGGGAGACGGGGGGAGAAGGAAGGAAGAGAGGTGGGGAAGAAGGAAGGGAGATAGGGAGAGAGAGGGGAGAAGAAGGAGAAGGAGGGAGAGGGAGAGAGAGAGAAAGAGAAAGAGAGAGAGAGAGGGGGGGAGAAGAAAGGGAGAGAGGGGGGGCAGAGGGAGAGGAGAGGGAGGGAGAGAGAGGGAGGGAAGGAGGAAGGAGGGAGGGGGAGAGAGAGAGAGAGAGAGAGAGAGAGAGAGAGAGAGAGAGAGAGAGAGAGAGAGAGAGAGAGAGAGAGAGAGAGAGAGAGAGAGAGAGAGAATGACAGACAAGCAGCTAGGCCTAGTCACGAGTGGAAAGAAAAAAAGTCCGGTTCCTTATCAAAATGTCAATCATAGAGACACGACACGAAAGCGACTTCATAGCCGTGTCGCAATGGCCATAGCAACGACCGGGATGTCAAAGAAACAGAGAGGAAGACGACGTCACAGACGTTCCTCTCGAAGTCCTGAGCCAGAGGAAAAGCTCTCACAGCAACAGCATGTTCCACCGCCCCGGCGTAAGGACAGACAAGTCACAGTTTCACAGTTGTGGGTAGAAGAAACAGGTGAGGATCGATACCTAGCGGGCAAAAGTTCACCTGCAACATAAGGGGGAGGGGGTTGATGTGTCCCCCCCCTTCTCCCTGCCCCCCTTCCTTCTTCACCTGCCCGTCAATTAGCACGCCAAATACGGCGAAAACTTCTTCAACTTCCGCTTTCTTCCTCAGAAGAAAAACAATATAAATCAAGAATATACAAAAACGTTAAGTACAGCTCCCAGTGTTATTCAGCGCGTATCCTTAACATTCCATCAGTCACATAAGAAAGGAAATGGAACAATGTAAACACCACGATCATCGCGATGAACACACTCGTGAGGCCCCTGTACATCTGCAGTGGCCTGACATGTGGCGCCTCTGGTGAGAGACTCCGCCAGATCCCGGTCGAAAAGCAAAGAAACGAGAGGAAAAAAAGCCTCGTCCCATCTCCCATTGCTTTAGCTCGATCCCAACCCCTCAGCTCATCTCTATATTCACCTCTGGGTCGTTGGGTGAGGTCTCTTCCTGAATGGTGGGCTCGGGGTAGGACAAGGGCATCCCGTACTTTTTGACCCTTTTCGACCCTCCATGTTTACTCCTTCCCGACTTGAGTCCGTGTTCTTGGTCAGCCTGGGTCGTCACGAAGAACCGACCAATCGCGTACCTTCCCGATCCTGACGCCATCTCCTCCTGCTGGTGCTCGACCGGCTCTTCGCTGCTCTTATGATACTGTAGAAGTCCAGATCTGTGTTCACGTTACCATTGTCTAAGCTGTTGGAAACACGTTTGTTTTGGACACAGCCTTTCTTTAATTCTCTATTTTGCACTCGCACTCTCCCTCTGCTCTAGTGAATTCAGGAAAATAGGACAATTACAGAGAAAAGACGGTTGAAAAGACAAGCGTCATCACAAATCTAAGCCAATTTGAGGGAATCTTAAGAGGCACTCCGGTGCGGACAACATAAAGCGGGTGCCACAAGCGTGTGTAATGTTTCCTGGCACCCAGCTGACTGCTACACTGCTGAAACAGTGCGCTGAGCTCGAGTACATATTATTCTCATACACTTCCCCCTCCCCGCCGATCGAACCACGCACGATTCCCAAGACAATCACCGCCGAAATTATTCCACTAGCACTGGATCTTAGTCTCTCACATTGTCCCTTTGCAGGTCGCTAAAATTACGAAATAAAGCACAGCCCAGGGGAGCGGTCGCCCCCCGAGTGCGGTGCAGACTCGCCCAGCTCGGCGTTCGCGGAGTTTCCAAACGCTTCAAGAATCTCGGGTCGCAAGTCCACCAAAAACCTGGCTTCATCTGACTCAGAAATCCGAATTAAACCTCTTTTGTGATGAGCTGAGAGTCTAAATTGAACCCGGGGTGAATATCCCCGTCAAGGGGTCTTCCGAAAGCGAATTCTCCTGGTAACCATAAACTCCCCATCTGTAAGTGGTTGGCAGCCCTGATGATGTCATCCGAGACGCAGGGCAGCCAAGTATAGATATGAGAGGTATAAGTTGTTGTCAAACTGATTTTCTAAACGACATTTCTACCCTGCTTTTATAATCCTTCGCTATGGAATACGCTCATGAAGACGATGGAATGCGGTGTCGCACAATATGAGGCGATCAACACGAGTGAGAATCAATAAGCCGCCATATTGTCTAGTGCCGCTATCCCTCTGTCGCAGTACCTCGCCGCGGCACTGGCTTGAGTTTGACTCGTGCCCCCGGTGTCCCTTCATTACATAACAAAAACAGGACACACGAACGATTTACTTTCGCAAG
>BOPN01000614.1:162500-165000 GCA_017312705.2 Penaeus japonicus
ATTTCCTTTCAAGAAAGTGTGCGAATTTCTGACTGGGCAAGCACAACCGATGCCGAATCAGTAGCCATACATCCTGCCATAAAGAAATGTAGTGAACAGCGGCGCCACCTCGTTGTCTTTACCGACAGCTAGGATCCACAGGCTCACTGCATTTAGTAATGGAAACACAGTAGCCAGAAGTATCCTGAACCAAATATCCGGACTTTCAGAACAGGGCATTCGGGTGACACTCTACTGGATACCCTCTCACATAGGGATTTTATCATGTGACAAAGTAGACCAGTTAGCTAAATGGGTATTTTCCAATGAAGAACCACACTATGTTATACCAATATCTCTTAATCAAATGAAAAAAAAACGAGTTATCAGTTGTCTAAGAGATTATGAGAATAAGGTAAAGACTACAGAAAAAAGGAAAGAGAATGGACACGGTACTGTCTAACATTACGAAAGTATTGCAGGGACATCAGCTGTGGATAAACCTTATAAAGTCTATAATGGTCTGTCACGGAGGCTGCAGTTTACACTAACCAGCCTACGCATAGGATATCAATATACTATACAATATGTGAAGGATGCAATTCTGGATGGAAAACTAGTTTCATATCATCATTGTAAATATGAAACACCACTAAATCACATAGTCTCACCACTGCCTACTGTGCTGTACGAAAACTGTATCCTATCGATCGAAAAGCATTGTACAAAGAATATCACTTGTTGAATACATTAATTCTATTAGATACTGACTGGTCTTGTCTTTGACATGATCAGCGAAATAAGAGGATCTTTACCGACTACATAACGCTATGATGCAGCCCCTAAGCCATGTAAAACAATGTTCAACTAAGCCATTTACTTAAATAGAAGTTGAACCAGTTTGGATAGATGCTTTGACATCTTACCCTGGCTTTTGGTAGTACATGTACATTTAAATCAAATCTCTCTCTCTTTCTCTTTCTCCTTCTACTTCGCTTTCTCCTTCTCCCTCTCTTTCTCCCTCTCCTTCGCCTTTGTCTTCTCTCCCTCCTCCTCCCCCTCCTCCGTCCCAATCTGTCCAAAGAGACCCCTATCAAGATCTCCCTGTCCCTGATAAAAAGCCCCTCCCTCACTCTCCTATCGTCGGCGTCCCTGGACCTCCGCTTTATCACCTTCTATCAATGAATGTTTTGTGTCCTCACGTGTTGAAGGGGCGCGCGGGCAATCAACGACGCTGCCCGGGAGATGCACCTTTGCGACTCTCTGGCTCTCACTCTCTCGCTCTCTAGATCTATTTCTTTTTCTTCTCTTTTTTGCCTCGATTCACTCCTCTTCTCTTCTCCCCTGAGTAGCTCTTTCTATTTCTCTTTCTCCCCCCCCCTCTCTCTCTCTCTCTCTCTCTCTCTCTCTCTCTCTCTCTCTCTCTCTCTCTCTCTCTCTCTCTCTCTCTCTCTCTCTCTCTCTCTCCATCCCTAGTTCCCACGTGCCTTAGTTCCTCGATGACGTACTTCACCTCTTCAAAATGTAACAATTGGACACGCCATCCATACAATAAGTCGTATTTCATATCTAAGAGTATGATGATTTTGCCTCAGTTCATATCTTAACGTATAGTAACGTGGCTTTTTCGACCCTATGGACATGTTGAATTCCAACGTCGGTCTCCGTTGCTAAACCGTTGTTCGGGACTGAAACACTTTTACGTGTTAAAAAATAACGGGTTATTTTCGGTGTCCTGAATTGGGTAAATCTTTTGAAATTGGGCAGTTCAGGTCTAATTTATCTTTGTTATATCATAATGGATTATGCAAGGAAAAAAAACTGCTTACGTAACTAAAAGAAAAAGAACAGAGAACATCATTACATAAACTTTAAAAAGAAATTTATACTCCTTTTCTTCTTTCAACCCATGTAACACACAATCTCTCCCCTCAAACACACAAAACAAAACATAAATCCATTGCTATTCCTCATAATTCATTCACTCATAAGCCTCCCCATGACATACTTACAACACCCCCTCCCCCATAACCCCCACCCCCACCCAGCCCACCCTCCACCGATCGTACCTCGCCGCCCACTCATCGCATTACCAGACGCCAGCCAGACTGTCTGTTGCTCGTGGCGCCACCAAGTACTCTCCCCCCCCCCTCAAACACGCCCTCCCCCTCCCCCCTCCCCCCGTCTCCCTCTAGTACCCATATGCCTGATCCGCGGAGAAGAAAAATATTGATTATTAAAGGTAGTGGTGATAGTGGCGGTGGTGGTAGTGGTAGTAGTGGTGGTGATGGTGATGGTGGTGTTTTCCCTTCCCCTTTCCCTCTCCCTCTCCCTCTCGCTTTCGCTTTCCCTTTCCCTTTCCTCTCCCTTTCCCTCTCCCTCTGCCACTCCTCCCTCTCCCTCTCTCTCTCCCTCTCGCTTTCCCTTTCCCTCTTCCTCTCCCTCTCCCTGATGACGATGGCGATGGCGATGACGATGATGAATACGATGACGATGAAGATACGAGAACTTCAATAATACC
>BOPN01000614.1:167500-175000 GCA_017312705.2 Penaeus japonicus
TTCCGTTTCCCCTCACTTTCTTCTCACAACCTACATGCGCATTACACAAGCGCCCCCTCGTAACAATAACCATCTATACTTGAACGGCATAAGGGACTCAACCATACAGGGTAAGAGAGGCTTTACGAATAACAAAGGGCTAATTTTGGGGGATAAGGGTGCTGGTAAGGGTGTATTAGAAGGGGGAGGGGGGGAGGGGGGAAGGGGGGTATTGATATATGACCATACATGCATCCATACGTGCAATTGCACAGGTATCTTTACATGCAGTTACACTTCTAGAAATTGCCTGAGCTTGTGTATGTACACCTTCTCTTGCTGTACTTGCCTACACTTATTCCTACATGTACAAGAGGCATCTGAAGTTACATACTCTTCGTCCGACGCACATAATTTTCTCTCTCACATTATTTTTAGAAATAATCGACGTTCAATTTCCTGTTCTTGTCCTGTCTGTGTACACGGACTGTTTCTTAAGAACGACTTACTGTACTCAATACTCTACACTAATACAGTCTCACACACGTTCTTTTTTAATATACACTCCCTATGTTCTTAATGAACATAAGCGTTTCTTTACATCGTGAATCATCTATTTCTCTAACACTAGTAGGAAAAATAATAGTAGTGAAGAATAAAAATGAAGAAAAAGCGTACTGTAATTACTGAAAATAATTCTCTAGACGGCCTCTTTAGAAAGAAGGCAGAGAGAGAGAGAGAGAGAGAGAGAGAGAGAGAGAGAGAGAGAGAGAGAGAGAGAGAGAGAGAGAGAGAGAGACTAGCTAGCTACAAGGTGAAGGAAAGAATCATGCATTAAGAAATGTTACATTTCATCAGGTATTATTAACATTACCATAATCAACATGAATAATACCATAACAATTACAGCCATTGTTGTTGTTGTTAATGACATTACAATCATCATTACCCTCATCATCTTTCATACCATCAGCAAATCTTTATCATTACATCCATCTACTTGACATCATACATCTAATATAAGTAAAGCTACCTTCCACATGATTCTTATCCTTGATATCTTCATCATTATAAATAACATCATCCTTATCTTCATCACACACACACACACACACACACACACACACACACACACACACACACACACACACACACACACACACACACAACCAAACCCACAAACAATATTTTTTTTCTTTTTCTTTTGCACCTGATCTAAGTGCATAGTGGGTCCTATCACCCATAAACTGAATTAAATTTTCATTAATGCATAGGGCGTGGCTCACGAGAAGGCCTTGTATCAGACAGACAGGACATGGACTTCAAAACACACTGTACTGGAGAGGGAAGGAGAGGGCAACAGAGAGGAAGAGGAAGAGGAAGAGGGAGTGGGAGAGGGAAAGGGAGAGGAAGAGGGAGAGGGAGAGAGGAGGAAAGAGACGGCTACAGAGAGGAAGAGGGAGTGGGAGAGGGAGAGGGGAAGGGAGTGGGAGAGGGAGAAGGAGAGGAAGATGAAGGAAAGGGAGAGAGAGAGAGAGAGGCCTAGTCACGTGACAGGAAAAATCTGGTTCTAACATCGCAACAATACAAACTAAAAAAATAGGAAAAACAAAAACAAACTCAGAGCACGAATTCAAGCACACCTTCCTCATCACAGGCGCCGATCCGCCTAGCAAGCACACATGCACATAAGCAGGTGGTTGGCTGAACCCCGGAGTATTGCTTTTGTGTTTGCCTGCAAACATCCCAGTGTGGCGGCGGGGAGGAGAATAAAAAAGAAAAAAGAAAAGAAAAGAAAAAATAATGCCTTGTGTTCGGAAGACTCTCCAAACACACGCATCCACCTCACCCTCGCCTTACATGTAGTTTATTTTAGAAGTCCCGACAACTGGCAGGTCGCTCTCCCCCTTCTGTCCCTCTCTCCCCACAGTTAAGTCATCTGGCAACTTGCTTTTTTCCCTTCGATATGTATATAAATATCATAATTCTATTTGGAGGCGTAGGCTCTTCCCCAACCTCGGAGCGTATGACTGAGTATCCTTTATCAAAGACCTCAGAATCAACATTAACATGATAAAACTCATACTCAGCTTGTAATTGGCTCGCACCTGCGCGTCTCAGCTGCTTGGACTCACCTGTAACGAGAGGGGAAAAAAAGTTAATTAACCTCTGATCCTCTATAAAGTAGCGCAGAATAACACATGCAAAATCCACAAACATGATATCGTGGAAATTAGTGTAGTTTCTGTAAATAAAATATGGACACGCAGTCACACACAGCTTGTGTTGTTTTTTTCTGGAGGCAATTATTTCATTATTCTTGAATTCGATTTTTAGGAAGACACATAGAGAGAGAGAGAGAGAGAGAGAGAGAGAGAGAGAGAGAGAGAGAGAGAGAGAGAGAGAGAGAGAGAGAGAGAGAGAGAGAGAGAGAGAGAGAGAGAGAGAGAGAGAGAGAGAGAGAGAGAGAGAGAGAGAGAGAGAGAGAGAGAGAGAGAGAGAGAGAGAAAGAGACAGAGAGAGACAGAGAGAGAGAGAGAGACTCTCTCGGGGAGAAGTGCACACAAGCTACGTAAAAATATAGTCACAAACACCCACACTTACAACAGTATATTATGTAGACCCACAAATCAAAGTTAAATAAACCAAGCCTTATCTATGTATAAAATGCATAAATAAGTCTTACGGACGAACACCTAAGATATAAATACGAAACACATACACGCAAAAAGAATCAGGAAAATGCATGACGAGCATCCGCCCTTTCGCGACGGCAGACGACCGTATATGATGGCTCCGGGGAGGGACCACGTGAGGGAGAGCGATGCCAGAAAAGGGGCAGGCGAAGAGAGGGAGGGACGGTGCCACTCTGTCTGGCACTTCCACATACACTCACACTTTCAACAGTTGCATATCACACAGACAGCGAATCTCTCATGTACCCTTATAATCATACATGCATATATATATATATATATATATATATATATATATATATATATATATATATATATATATATATATATATATATGTATATACATATGTATGCATATATGGATGTACATGTATGTATGTATGTATGCATACATACATACACATACACACAAACACACACACACACACACACACACATACACACACATATATATACATACATACATATATATATATATATATATATATATATATATATATATATATATATATATATATATGTATATATGAGAGCGAGAGAGAGAGAGAGAGAGAGAGAGAGAGAGAGAGAGAGAGAGAGAGAGAGAGAGAGAGAGAGAGAGAGAGAGAGAGAGAGAGAGAGAGAGAGAGAGAGAGAGAGAGAGAAAAGAGAGAGAGAGAGAGAGAGAGAGAGAGAGAGAGAGAGAGAGAGAGAGAGAGAGAGAGAGAGAGAGAGAGAGAGAGAGAGAGAGAGAGAGAGAGAGAGAGAGAGAGAGAGAGAGAGGGAAGGAGAGAGAGAGAGAGAGAGAGAGAGAGAGAGAGAGAGAGAGAGAGAGAGAGAGAGAGAGAGAGAGAGAGAGAGAGAGAGAGAGAGAGTGAGAGAGGGAGAGAGAGAGAGAGAGAGAGAGAGAGAGAGAGAGAGAGAGAGAGAGAGAGAGAGAGAGAGAGAGAGAGAGAGAGAGAGAGAGAGAGAGAGAGAGAGAGTGAGAGTGAGAGAGAGAGAGAGAGAGAGAGAGAGAGAGAGAGAGAGAGAGAGAGAGAGAGAAGAAGAAGAAGAAGAAAAGAAAAAGAGAGAAAGAGAGTAAGAGAGAGAAAAGAGAGAGAGAAAGAAAGAAAGAAAGAGACAGAGAAGGAGGGAGGGAGAGAGAGAGAGAGAGAGAGAGAGAGAGAGAGAGAGAGAGAGAGAGAGAGAGAGAGAGAGAGAGAGAGAGAGAGAGAGAGAGAGAGAGAGAGAGAGAGAGACAGACAGACAGACAGAGACAGAGAGAGAGAGAGAGAGAGATAGTTTACAGGTATACATTTCAGTCGATTCAAATTTCTAGATGATGATGACCACATTTCATTTCTGATCGATGGCCAACAATAAAGGAAATAACAAAGACGTACCCTTAAACCCAAACACACACGATAAAACAAGGCAAGGCAAACAAGGGATTTGCCAACTGCACAATACGCTTTATTGCAAGTGTCGTTTCGTATGCAGGTCTGAGGCTCGCGTCAACAGAGGCTGCGAGCTGGCGCGGGCGGGATGAAGCGAGCAGTTTTATAACTCTGTAGCCCGTAGCACACAGACGTATCCACATGACTAGCGAGAGACCGCGGGCGAGCGAGCGCGGGAAGAATTAATAACTTTTCCCGCTTAAACCATTAACTTCAAATATCTACTCAATGACGGAGTAAAAAAAAAAAAAGAAGAAAGAAAAGCTAATTCAATTTACTCATAAAGACCTATTCACTGAGGACAGGCACGCAAACCATCAGATCCCACCTGCTCCGGCCTGCCCGCGCCTGCCCGCGCCTGCCCACTGCTTGTGAGAACGCGGCCTGAGATCACGGGGCAGAGTAGACTTCCTCGAAAACGACCATTTAAACACTTCGGGGAAACTGGTCATTGGGAGTCTAATAATAATACAAATAATGGGGTGTTTGCACGTGTGCGGGAGCCGGTGCGTTTGATTCGGCTTTCTACAGAACCGCTTGTAGAAATAAAAATAAAATTTGGACGTAAACACATGCTACATCGTTGAAATATTCATATATTCGGTACACTGGCGACGATAGTGTTAGATTTGGCAAGTCGATTATTTGCACAGGTTAAACTTTTATTTGAACCTTTATTTGCTTTGCTTAAAAATCAGTATATTAATCGTCATTATCTTCATCAATATTATTATTAATACTATATCTATCATTATTATAATCACAACCTTCATCATCATTAGCAATATTGTTATCATTATCATCATAATTATCATTAGAATTATTACCATTATTCTCATTATCATGAATATTAGTGTTATAATCTTAATTATCATTATCATTATATTTATCATCATTAGTATTATTATCATCATCTTTATTACTATCATAACCATGATCATTATCAATATCATCATAATTATCATTAACATCAACCCCACAATAATGATAATGATAATAAAGATAATAATAATAATGGTAATAATAATTACAATTATCAATATCATTATCCTTATCATTATTTTCATTATCATTTTCTTCGATCAGGTCATTCACCTGTATAATATCTTTAGTTCATAACTCATACAGTTTATTATTTAATAGAAAAGGAGGTTGAATAATTCATACAAATTCAACAAATGCTCAATCACGAGAACAGGAGAGGGGAGAGGGTGAAGGAGAGGAGAGGAAGAGGGAGAGGGGGAGGAGAGGGAGAGGAAGAGGAAGAGGAAGAGGGATGGAGAGGGAGAGGGAGAGGAGAAGGAGAGGGAGAGGGAGAAAGTATATGCGAGTGTGTATGTGAATGTACATATGCTTATGCGTATGCGTGTGCGTGTGCGTGTACATGTCCGTGTTTGTGTCCGTGTGCATGTGCAAGTGTGAATGTGAGAGAGAAGCACCGACATTCCGATAGATAGACGGGCCCAGAGTGAGAGAAACAGCCTCGGCTACCTGCGCCACAGCAACATCGGTTTCTGCACAAACTCAGTCCCCTTACATAAACCAGGTGCGAGGCGCTCTCCACACGCGGACCACGCAGCACATTTCTTGCCGCTTACAGATTTGAAACATTTAGAAACACCTGTTCACGACATGCGCAGATACAGGGCGAGGGAGGGAGGGAGAGATGGAGTGGAAAGGAGAGAGAGAGAGAGAGAGAGAGAGAGAGAGAGAGAGAGAGAGAGAGAGAGAGAGAGAGAGAGAGAGAGAGAGAGAGAGAGAGAGAGAGAGGAGAGAGAGAGAGAGAGAGAGAGAGAGAGAGAGAGCAGAGAGAAAAGGGAGGAGAGAGATGAGAGAGAGCAGAGAGAGAGGCGAGCGAGAGAGGCTGAGCAGGCGAGAGAGAGAGAGAGAGAGAGAGAGAGAGAGAGAGAGAGAGAGAGAGAGAGAGAGAGAGAGAGAGAGAGAGGCAGAGAGAGAGAGAGAAAGAGAGAGAGAGAGAGAGAGAGAGAGAGAGAGAGAGAGAGAGAGAGAGAGAGAGAGAGAGATAGAGAGAGAGAGATAGAGAGAGAGAAAGAGAGAGAGAGAGAGGGCGAGAGAAAGAGAAAGAGAGAGAGAGCGAGAGAGAGAGAGAAAGAGAGAGAGAGCGAGAGAGCGAGAGAGAGAGCGAGAGCACGAGAAATATCTAAAGAGGCAAGTCCGAGAGCAGTCAAACCAGGCCAGCCTCCTCCAGAGGCAGCCAACGAGATGCTCCAAGGGAATTCCTTCAAAAACAACCAGTCCCACGTCGCAAAAAATGACGTCATTCTCGTTACTCTATCTCCTATCTCCTCCCTCCCCCCCCCCCTCTCCCTCTGCAACCGTCTCTCTTCCTTCTACCCCCCTCCACCCTCGTTTCTCTCTCTCTCTCCCCCCTCCACACGAATATTTTTCACCCCATTCCCGAACTCCCTACCCCCACCCCCACCCCCATCCCAACCCAGTAACCCTAATTCCTCGATACCTTTCAGACACTGTATTCATCATCATCATTATCATCATGGTCATTACATTTATCACCATCCTCTCACACTTCTTTTTTTAGTACATCATCATCGTCATCATCATTATCATTATCATTATCATCATCCTCTCCCACCCCTCCTCCTCACCATCATTTCCCTCCTTCCCTCCCCTCCCCTCCCCTCTCTCCCTCCCTACCTTCTTCCCCCCTCCCCCCTCCCCCCCTCCCCCTTCAATTCTCCCTTCCTCCCTCCCTCCTTCCCTCCCTCCCAGAGTAAAGTCGCCTTCATCTTTTGGCTTACATATCCTCAACCACACGCAGAAAAACACGCACTCCATGACAAGCTTTTGTCTTTGACTGAACGAAAGTTAATGGTAATGCGATAATATGAAAAGAAAACAAAATACAACATATAGTGTAAATTTGTAGAATTAACGAGAGAGAGAGAGAGAGAGAGAGAGAGAGAGAGAGAGAGAGAGAGAGAGAGAGAGAGAGAGAGAGAGAGAGAGAGAGAGAGAGAGAGAGAGAGAGAGAGAGAGAGTCAGAACAAGCGCCGACAAGCAACACGTGCAAAGTCCAACACGCGCACCCCCACCCCCCACCCCCCATCGAGTCGCGGGCGCCCGGAACTGTCCCCTTGACAGGCGGTGTCACTCAGCCGGCCGCCCATCTGGTGCCGTGGGCGCTTGCCAGGCGGTCCACAGGTGGCTCTCAGCGGCTACTCGGATCGCTCGGGTTCTGCTCGTCCCGCCAAACCGCTGCTTCCCTTGAGGGCAACGTCGCTCTCGTTTCATTCTTTTTTTTTCCTCTTTCTCTTTCGTTCTTTCTCTATCTCTCTTTTTTCTGCTTTCTTCCTCCCTCTCTCCTTTATCTTTCTCTCCCTCTATTCACCTTCGTTATCTCCCTCACTCGTCCTCTTCTGTGTTAC
>BOPN01000614.1:200000-212500 GCA_017312705.2 Penaeus japonicus
GTACACAGGGAATTCAAGGATACTTCTCGGTAATGACTTTATCACTCGATTTCTTGACTGATTCATTAATATTCACCTAATGGAACAAACTTCTTAGAAACTCAAACCAGTTTATACCTGGGGATGTACTGAGAAATAGAGATAGAGGGATACAGAGAGAGAGAAAGAGATTAAAGAAAAGAGAGTGAGAGAGATTGACGAAAGATAACGAGAGTCAGAGGAGGAGAGAGAGGCGACAACCGCACAACACATCCTGTCAGAGCCTCCAGCTGTAGTATCACTGTTGATGTCAACTCAGATTCCGTTCTTTCAAGCCATGGGGATCACAATCACGTGACTCCACGCGCAACTTCACAACACACAAACACACATGTACACACACACACACACACGCACTCACTAGCAACTTCACCAAGTCGGCGTTACTAAGGTTTCAGTGCTTCGTGTCTGTTTCGTCGCTCCCTTCGTATTATCCTTCATCCATAGGTCTATCCTACGCTTTCCATCGAACCGCAGAACGGACGGATGAGAAATTACCCTTTTCGACCCGCATGATACCATTTTCGAACCGCAATCATTGGTTCGCTAAATGGCAAATGCGTTTCCTGGTAATTGCAAGTTGTAAGATGAGAACCGAGAGTTACCCGGTAGCGAATGCTAACGTGATCTCAGAACCGGTTGTTATGCAGTAAAAAAAATCTTGGTCTTCCCTTCATTGACAATACATTTCTGTGGTGTTTCTGTGTTGTAAGTCACGACAGAACATGTGACCTGCTAGTTCAGTAAGAATAATGTTATAAATAGCACGTTTTATCTAAAGAGACAAGGCTAATCCAAGTCAGATATATCGCCAAAGGTTTCGGTAGAACACTCAAGAGACATCAAAGACAAGGAATCGACGAAGCTAGCATTAGGAGAGACCAGATAGGACAGATGTAGAAAATGTGACAATATGACCCCGGGGTCACTTATAAATCTCCGAGGGAAGTAGATGCTAATATGCAATAAAGCGTTAAAAAGGGGGAAGGGAAATGTAATGGGTAGACCATCACACAACGCCATATAACCTCTTGACACCTTATAAATCTCAAGAGACTCAAACACTTGCATAGATACTGTAAAACAAAATGAATGAAACGAAATAGCCACAGTACTACAACTATCTCCACCCTCAGTACTCTTACTAATGACCTCACTCAAAAAAAATCTATTTTTTAAGTGGTTGTATTTAATCTCCAAAAACTCACTTACCAGACGTCAAGCGTCCTGACCTAACCCCTCTAACCCTCACCCACCTCCAGCTCCCCCCTAAGCCTTCACCCTCGCTCAACCCCCACCCACCCCCTCTACACACAAGCACCCACCCACTAGAAGCCAAATGAATGAGACTCAACTTGCACTCGCAGCCCACCCCGAACGAGTTATAAAAGGAGGAGACAAGTGCTGTTACCCTCGCGGCTAATCTCGCTCTGCTAACCCGCGGCCGCTCGCATCCAGAGGGACACCGTGGATGGCACTGTGACCCGGCGTCCGCGCATCCTGGTAACAGGTCCAAAAATGGCACTGATGCCGTTCTAATCGTGGCGCTGATCCTCGGCATCGACGTGTCATAGGACTCTTCGGACAAAAGGCTGCGCGCCAACCTTGATGTGAATGCTTTGTGGCATCGCGGCAAAGGGCGTCCTTTATAATACTTAGTTTATATAAATATATCATATAAAATGTAGACTACTAGACAATATCTATATATACCGTAATTGACAAGTCTAAATTATATGCTATATCTAGAAAAGGCTACCATGTTTAAAAAATAACGAATCAAGAAAAAAATTGGAACATGTATATATACATACATTGTATATATTCACCTATATCCTCTCATAATGTCTACAGCTTTACACTCCCGCAGCTGTAGGAAGACTCTATTACCTTTGCAGCTTGTGAAGGAGGTTTTCAGAGTATTTAAAAAAATGCCTATTACATAATGGTCCACATTACTAATATCTAATTAACATTGCTGTCATCATTATCACCATTATCAACAATAATTATCATCTTTATATTACCATTTTCATTATCATTACTATTAATGGTACTATCACTATTATGATCACCATTGCTGTCATCATCATAATCATCCTTAGACCATCAATATTGTCATCTTCACCATCAAATCGACTGCATTCTGTTGCTATGCCCATGCTGTGTAGGTCATCATCATCGCACTGTACGAAGCCATATGCAGTCGACCGGAGCGACTCTGGTAATATCCTGGCGATTCACTCGTTTTCAATGTTCCCTTTGCACTTTAGGTAACATGGTCATTGTAGATTAGGAAGGCACATGTATGCTTTTATACACACATATACATATATACACATAACAATAAATATACATACATACATACATGCATATATATATATATATATATATACATATATATATATATATATATATATATATATATATATATATATGTATGTGTGTGTGTGTATGTGTGCGTGTGTGTGTGTGTGTGTATGTGCAATATCATATATAATATATATCGGAATTCATATTCATATTCACATTTATACAACCTCGGTGGATGCGTGTACATATGTTTGTATGTGTAATTATATGCTGTAGATGATGCAGAAGCATATATCGTACAAACACACATACACACGTACATGAAATGCATATCCCACCAAAAACTTCAAATGCAGCAGATAAACCATCTAATCACAATAAATAACCGTTACGCAATCACAGGACGTGTTGGTAAACTGATAACGTGTTACAAATAATGTTTTTATCCGCCAAGGGCAAAATGAGATAGAATAATCCTGTCAGCATTTTCGCTTTGCCAATAATACTGATAATCACTTCATGTTACAGTTATTATGCTTAATAATTAAAATAATGGGAATAGTAATTGTAACTATAATGGTAATAGTAATCTTTGCAATAAAATAACAGAAATAGAAACACTTGCAATGACAATAAGAATAATATTAAATATGATAACATTACAAAAAATGACATGCATATAACAATAATTATGTAAATAATATCCCTAAAACGAAACCCAGTATTACTTCTAATGATAACAATAATAACGACAATAATAAATTTCATGGTAATGTATTAATAACCTTAATGATAATTTTCATGATAATGTATAAATAACCTTCATAATAATTCTCTTAATAGTCTGTATAAGCAGATAGATAATGATTTCAATCACAGCACATATCATGGAAATAATAATAATAATAATGCTAACGCTACTAGTATTAAGCAAACTAGCATTACCAGTAACATTAATAACAATTCCAAAAACAAAAAGGGGAGGGGGGTGATAAAGATAATGACTAACACGACAGTGATGATGATTCTGACCATGGTAAGAACACCCCCACCACAACCAGCAACCAGCAAGATCAACCCAGCTCGGGCCCTGACAACGCCACCAACAGGGTATCAACATCAGCCGCTCGCCGCCGCAGCAACGCCGTGCCGCATGAGGACGTTAGACCACCTTATCATGCGTCCCTGAGACCTGAGATAAGCCGCTGATGTCAAGCCTACACGTTACACATATTACCTACTCCTCCTCCTAATGCTGACTTTGCTTTCGTGTCGTTTGGAAGCAGGTTTTATGGTTTCAATAACACGTTAGTGGTGTATGGTAGATGGGGGTTTAGTCTGTGGTTATGGTGTGGAGTTGAGCTTTTGGAATGAGGGTGGGAGTTGCTAGGCTCGCTCTCTCATTTGGTATGTAAGTATGTACGTATGTAGCAATATATAACAAACCTGGAGCGGCAAAGACGCATAAAGAGGCGTACATGTATACAAACATTCACGTTGTGTCTGTCTGTCTGTCTGTCTGTCTGTCTCTCTCTCTCTCTCTCTCTCTCTCTCAGACACACACACACACACACACACACACACACAACGAAACATCCGCGCACACTCTCACATTCACCAAAGCTAAACATTCCAGTGGAGCAAGCGTTCTTTATAACTCACTACCAAACACCTTTTCATCGTCTATGCCAACTCCAAGCTTAACGCTAATAACATTACATAACGCAGCCATCTGAGCTTGGTGTGAGCGTCTACCAAAACGGTGCCACGATCACAGCCACGAACAAAGAACCACAGTCTGCTACGGTGACGACAGTGATCCGAGGGGCTTACAGTGCCAGGGGGACTGGGAGTCTCAAGGCGGACCGAGCTATCATCATGACCTCCTTACTTCGCAACGCTCAGCAACTGAAACAGCATAAATTCCTCCCCAGCAAACGCCAGGCCGATGTCAACAAGGTGCACCACGCCGAGAACTCATGATTGGCACTCATGAGAGCATAGGTGGCGAGAGATAGGTCGGATGCCGAGCCAAGCATCAGCAGGAGGCAGGGGATGATGCACCTCTCTTTCACCTATAATTTGTGGCTTCCAGCAGCAGTGAGAATGAGTAATGGTGAGGGGGGGGGGATGGAGAAGTGGAAACTGGATATGGAGAGAAACACACACACACACACACAATGTACATATGTGTATGTATATGTATATATATGTATATAAATGTGTGTATATAGATATGTATTTGTATATATATGTATATGTATATGTATATATATATATATATATATATATATATATATACATACACATCTCTCTCTCTGTCTCGGATACATAAATATTTCAGAGGAGATTGATCGAGATACAAAATACCAGAGAAACGCGATAGACAAAGAACCGACCGACCGAGAGACAAGGAACTAAAAATCGAAAGGACACAAAGCGATTACCCAACGGCCAGCTATGGCATGATGTAAGTAGAGTAGTCACCTCCCAGAATATAAATCAGTTTTCGAACTAAAGACGAAAACCGCTGGCGAAGTCACGCTCCCGCCCTCCCTTTCTCTATCATGTGCGATCAGCGACGTCCGCGTGCATGCGTGTGCCCTGCCTTGCAAGTCCTGCTCGAGCCTGTATGAACCGGATACTAATGGAGCCCTGTAGCTAAAGCGACTAAGTGTCATTGGCGGCATGTGTTCACTTCGTTTTTTTTTTTTAATCTTTCTGCGAGTTATCATCTAATGGATTTTCATTTGGTGGTTATTTGCCAGCTTTTAGCCTTCATCATAGATTAATTTCCTGTAGCTTTTCTTTATTAATCTTCACTTTCTTCTATTGTTCTGTATAATCATTCGTTCGCTCCCTAACATCTGATCGCTTTATCAGCCGTGTCTTACTCATCAGCCTCCGCCCTTTCAACTCTCATCTCAATTTTTTCCATCTTCCCCTTATCTTTTCCGGCATCTCTTCCCTCTTATCGCCATCTGGCCCTCAAAGTTCGATACGTCTGGTGACCTTTTGATCCCTCTTCGTGCGACAAGGTGTTTTTTTTCCCTCCCTCCCTCCCCCTCTCTCTCCCTCCTTCTCTCTCTATCATTTTCTTCTCCTCAACCTACTCAATAAAGGTCACCAGAGTTGCTGGTTGACCTGTATTTGCACACGAAGGTCAGGCCTGGGGAAAAGGAACAACAGGAAGGTCAGCATTGCAGTAATGGCGTTCAGCATTAACAGATCTCTAAGGAGCGTTGGTGTTTTGCTCGAGAGACGGCCGAGGTTGGTGCTCACGCCTACCACTTAACTTTCTCCTACGTTTTTTTTCCCTCCTCTAACGCAACTGTGCTCAGCGTAGGAATGCCGTTCAGTAAGTTTGTATATTCCCTTTGTATTCTTTCTCAGATAGCATGAACTTTCGGCTAATCAATAGGGCGACGAAAACTAGTGTGAATCAGTTTTCAAATACCGGTTCGAGGAGTAACGCAAATGGTTTTCAGATACCATTGTAACCACAAATCCTAACCCAATGCCCCCCCCCCTTCCACATACCCACACAATCACACCACCCAATACTGCGGAGAATACATGGTGAATGTGCTCACACTCTGCCACATGAGACGTTTACAACACGACTGTAAATTCATGCAACATAAAATAACTAAACAATAGAACCCACAAAAGATGGCAAAACATGCATCTTGCTACTGCAGATTATGATCACCTTCGGTCATGCAATCTACTGCACCTTGTTTCGCTCGAAAGTATTAGCGGATTTAAAAAAAAAAAAAAAAAAAAAAAAAAAAAAAGAGAACCATGAACGAAAAGACGATCGCGTGTACGGGCGTGTGTGTGTGGTATGTGTGTATGGTGTGTGTGTTGTGTTGTGTGTGTGTGTGTGTGTGTGCGTGTGTGTGTGTCCGTACGAGTGCGTGTGCGTGTCGTAGGGTTAGACGACCTCTGCCTCGACTCAAATGCTGGCGGAGAAGGGACGGCAAGCAGCCCGGGGCGTATACTGGGTCAACGGCCCCGTGTGGTCAATAAAAGGTTCTTGCTTTAGAGCAGGTGTGTGTGTGTGTGTGGACAGGTGGTCTGAATGAACAACTGCACGAGGAGGTATGTATATTTTATTTTCTTCTTTTTGTTTGCCTTTGTTCGACTTTGCCTCTCTTCCCCCTTCTCCTGTCTCTCATGATCTTTTTCTCTAATCAATCCTCGCCATCTAAATCTAACGAAAACTAGAAATAACAGGTAAGAATAATTTCCACCATACATGAAAATGATTCAACGCCTATTGCACTCCAACCCGAGTTGCTAATCGGCCCATTTCGCCAGGGATTTAATTTAATTTAATGAACGCGAGATAATCAGACAATAAAAAGGCTGCCCTTTGGACGCATGCGCAGGTCTATGTCCAATCTCATTTTTCAGTCACATTCATCCACTTCTGCATTCAATCCTTTATTTTTTCTACTATCCATTATCCATATTTTTCGCCCCTGTAATATCCACATGCGAGTCTTTCCTAAGCCGATTTTTTTTTGTTTGATATTAAAGTTTTGCCACCAGGTATTCGCACACCTGTGAGATTCCCGGTGAGAACAATGATTTCCACTGTGCTTAAGCAGATTAAGGTTCATCAACCGAGGAATATTATCTCTCCTCCTTGTACTGGGAAAACGTGTACACTGTGCGCCCAACAACGGTGATAATAATAACAATGGCAGCAGCGTGACGTTGGATTATCACAGGGGACGACAGAGAGGAGAGAGAGAGAGAGAGAGAGAGAGAGAGAGAGAGAGAGAGAGAGAGAGAGAGAGAGAGAGAGAGAGAGAGAGAGAGAGGGAAGGAGGGAGGGAGGGAGAGAGAAAGGGAGAGACTGAGAAAGAAAGAGAGGAAAGAGAGAGAGAAAGAGAGAATAAGTGAGAAAGAGGGGGGGGAGAGAGAGAGAGAGAGAGAGAGAGAGAGAGAGAGTGGGAAGGAGGGAGGGAGGGAGAGAGAGAGGGAGAGACTGAGAAAGAAAGAGAGGAAAGAGAGAGAATAAGTGAGAAAGAGGGGGGAGAGAGAGAGAGAGAGGGGATGAGAGAGAGAGAGAGAGAGAGAGACCTCCCCCCCCCCCTCTCTCTCTCCCCTCTCCTTCCTTCCTCATTCAAGTTCCCGGTAATTTTGACGAAATACATTGGTTATCTATGACGTTTAAGCTCAGGGATTACCGGCGGGTTTTCCTTGTCGGGAGATTGACCCATATAATTATAATTCTCTCTCTCTCTCTCTCTCTCTCTCTCTCTCTCTATCTGTTTGTGTGGCTGTGTGTGTGTGTGTACGTATGCGCGCGATTGGAAATTATTGAAAGAGACAGACAGAAAGAGAGAGAGAGAGAGAGAGAGAGAGAGAGAGAGAGAGAGAGAGAGAGAGAGAGAGAGAGAGAGAGAGAGAGAGAGAGAGAGAGAAGATAGAAAGAGGTCAAATAAATCATAAATAAACACAACCCATATTCCTTCTCATTACTAAAGCACTTTCCGTGGCTCAGGTTAGCTAACGACCCAAATGAGTTTCGTTGTGAGCGAACGCTGCATTTTCATCGACCATCTCATTACAATAGCGTCGGTTATCAGGTAAAAGGGATGGTGAAGAAAATGAAAATGAGAGAGAGAGAGAGAGAGAGAGAGAGAGAGAGAGAGAGAGAAGAAGAAGAAGAACAAGTTGAAGATGAAGGAGAGAGAGAGCGAGGGAGAAAGAAAGAAAGAGAGAGAGAGAAAGTAACTAAGAGAATAAGAGATAAAGAGAGAGAATGAGAGAAGAAAATGAAGGAGAGAGAGCGAAAATAAAAGAAAAAGTAGAGAAGAAAAAAGGAGGAGGGAGGAGGAAACGAGAAGAGAAGAGAGAGTAAAAAGACAGATGAGAAAAAAGCGAAGGGAAAAGAGTGGGTGAAAAGGAGACCACACATAGACAACACACGTGATATCACAACAAAACATTATTAAGCATGAGAGATACCCGCAATGGAGACTAAAACTGCAAAGAAAAGGAGATACTTCAAGGTTGTAATTCATGAGTAATTCAACAGCCACAAAATCGTTTGTATTCAATAGATCAAGACTTATAAAAAACATAAACTTCATTCCGCTGTGGTTTACTAATATCTTTCCTAACCTAATCCGAAATACTAATGAGGAACTGGATTCAAAAGGTTTAAAAAGTGATATCTGGAACGAGAATTAATAAAACAAAACGAAAAAAAAGCCACCCACCTAATCACAGTATGAAACAAATAGGATATTCTTCTAGACGTAAACAAACGCACGCGGAGGAACACATTTACTTTCTACTTCTTTTTTTTTCTTTTCTCATCAAAGAACTCCAAGACATCGCTATCTTGCCGGACTTCACTATGAGGAAGGAAAGAATAATAGAAAATCCAGCGTATTTTTTCTAGTCTTTTATATGATATAGCGATTTAGTATTTCCGGTTATTTCAGTTATTTTGTCCGTTATTCAGCTCTGTTGACAAAATCTGGTTGAATGGCGATTTCCTGAGAAACTGTGTGTGTGTGTGTGTGTGTGTGTGTGTGTGTGAGAGAGAGAGAGAGTGAGAGAGAGAGATAGAAAGAGAGAGAGAGAAAAGACCAGAGAAGAAAATAAAGATAGGAGAGAGCCACCGTGTCAACACGAAGCACCCAGCGCTCGGCCGGAACAACATTCCCCTTCGCTATTTAAACAAAACCACCTCGCTAATGACTCGGCTTCCTCGTTTGGTAGTAAATATACAACACTATAAATAATAACGGAACTAACAACTGTAGCAACGACGGCGGAAATAGTACCAGTAACCCTTATAATGATATCCGTGATGGTATTAACAGTATTTCCTTGGCCTGGAGGTGGACTGGACAAACAAAACTAAAATTATAATAGTAAACATAATAATAACGACAATAACACGTAATAATATCAATAAATTAATCATATCAATGAAAACAGTGACATTATCTTTTATAGTAATAATACCAATAAAAAACTAGTAGTAGTACTAATACCAGTTATAGTCGTATTCGTAAAATTGATACAAAAAAGCCGTTATCATTATCAACATCACCATTATTATTCATACTAATATCATCATAATTGTTATTATCATAACGGAAAAAAATATAAAAGCAGTTGATGTTGACACGATAGAGGGGCTCAAGTAACTGGTAATCTCAGAAGCTGTCATTCATTCGATAGCGGAATAATTTGTAAATGCAGAAGCGGATATTTTCAGATACTATGTGGCTGGTAGGTAAGAGCTCTTGGTAACAGTTACGAGAGGAGAAGAAACTTTAGATGATGAAAGAGAAAAGAAAGAGGTTCAGAAGGCGGAGACTTAAGGAGCACATAGAAAAGAGTCCCTCGTTTAAAATCCATCCTGTTACAGAAACCAGAGAGGAGATACATCATGGAACTGGTTGTAAAAAATCAAGTTTAAAGAGACAGGAAGAATGCTGATGGCCATAAAGGGCTATTAAGTACAAGGTACATCAAATGAACAATGGATTAGGAAGATGAGAAAAAGACATCGCATGTAGTTTCTGAATGAAAGATGCTTGCTCTTTGGGAGTATACGGTTGGGATTGGAGGCATGCTGATATCGCCCTGATATTCCATTGGCAGCAATTCAACAAGGCATGATTTGCAACACTCAGAAAAAGTGGTATGGCCACAAAACAGAAAGAACTCGGGAAAATGAAAGAGTGAAACTCTTATGGAACATGAAAATCCAGACCGATAAAAAATAGATAATTCACGACCGGATGGTGTAGAACTACCTACAGCGCGAAAAAAATCATGCTCATGTCTATCTAAGCACAATAGTAACTGAACAAGGGAATAATTAAAAAAAGAAATCAAGCACATAGGGCAGTGAAGATTACAGTAGTAGTAATCAGCGCATTGGGGACACAGACAAAGAGATTTGGAGAATGGATAAAGAAACCGGTTTAGTATTTGACTTATATACATTTCAAAAAGCTTATTGACTAAGAAATGCAATAGACTTTGAGAAGTGTTAGATATATTACCTTACAGGAAGTAGCTTGACACAGACATCAACAAAGATATGTGAGAAAACTTAATAATAATAATAATAATAATCACATGGAAATATAAATCACACTAACAAGACCAAAAACAAAAAACTAGGTTAGCAGCTCAGGAAACCATTTAAATATTAACCCAAAGGAAGAGATACTAGCCACGCCACACGCTTGATCTGTTCAATATTAAGGCCAAATACTGAATCTATAAATACCCATTGAGTGTTCCCCTGAATATACATAGACCATTAAGACATGCCGGTTAATTGAAGTGGGTCTCTGAACCACCCCAGACGCACGCAAGGCTTGGATGAAGGTAAGTTAGGTTAGGTAAGTTGGGAGGGTTTCATTTATGGCGGTTGGCGGAGAGAGACGCGTAGGCATATCGGGTTTATAGAGGGCTGATAAGGCAACATGTTCATGCCGTTTGTATAAATGTGTGTGAGTCTTTATCAATGTAGCGCTATAGAGTGGATCGAGAAAAAAGTCATATCAGAAGATCAAAACCGCAAACTACAATGGGCAGAGTTAGACTTAGTGGTGCCACACGGTCTGGCGCTAAAATATGGGCGATGAGATTAATATACCACTGAGTGAGTCTACATTTTTATTTACCCTCAGGATAACCCTGTTTACCTGGACGGTTGAAGGCTGACAGTTACTGCTAAAGGCAATACATACTTTCAGGTTACACCATGGAGGTCAGAAAAAGCCTCCTGAAAACTACTTGACAGTCACTTTCAAGAACAACTTGTATAAAATGAGAAGAAAGGAATACCCTGCTTGCAACGGAAGACCAGAAAAAAAAGAAAAAATATATATAGGTCAATATACACGCATATCAATAAAGATAACAACAAAAACAATAATGATAATAATGCAGATAGATAAAATAAGATCAATAGCGATGATAATATAGAGAACAATAAAATATGCCGAAAGCAGTGAAACCAACAATATCAAACATATAAACAAATATAAACTGAAAAAAATGACAAAACGACGGTTAAAGAAAGGAAAACAGAAATCCCAAGAGTATTAAAACCAATCGAATGCGAAAGGACCTATCAGGAACAGAACGGCATCGGTCCCAATGGTTAAGCTAAAAGGGAGGAGAGAAGGAGGGAGGAATGGGCGTAACAGAAAGAAAATGTCATGCATTTCGTAACCGTGAGCTATTTTTTCACCCCGGACTCGAGTTTCAAGTTGCCATGCAGCCTGTTCGTCTCGGTGTTTCAATGAATCCGAACCTTGTTTTACTAAATGCTCCGTTCTTGTTCTCGTTTCTTCTCTTTCTCTCTGTCTTCCCCTCCCTCTGTCCGTTGTTTTATGCCCCTCTCTCTCAATCTATATTCGTCTCTCAATTTCTGGGTCTTACTTACTCTTTACACACACACACACACACATATATACATATATATATATATATATATATATATATATACATATATATACATACATATATATATACATATACATATATATATATATATAAATATATATATATATAAAGATATGACTGGCGCGCACCTTTCTCCTGGAGATCACAGCCACCCAAAGCTAACCTTTCAACCTCGCATGTCCAGCGATGCCCCGCTCGCCTCCCTCCCTCACCTGTTTCGTCAGCGAATTTATAGGTCGTAACTAGCTTTTCTTGCTCCCAAGAGTCTGGCATCTGCTGGTTTCGAAAACCCTTGTGTGGGATGTTCTTGTTTCTTGAGATGTGTGTGGCTACTTTTTGCTTGTTTTCGTCGAAGGAATTTATTTTTTCGTTTTCTTTTGTTCTTTGAATTAGCCTACATCTAGACTACAATTGGGACCTCCTCTTCTGTCAACCCCTGCCCCCGACCACTCTCCTTAGCCTATAATCAAACTCACACAAGGTCCCAACAACCTCCAGGCTACAATCATGCACAAAGCCTGTCGGTCACACCACTCCCCCTCCCCTCCAAAGCCACAACTATGCACAGCCTCTCCAATACAACCCCCTACCCCCTTCCCTCCCCTCTACCCTTCCCCCCTCCCTCCTCCCACTTCCTAGGCCAGCCCGCGTCGATACCTCTGTTCCAAGAAACGCAATTTTCT
>BOPN01000614.1:227500-235000 GCA_017312705.2 Penaeus japonicus
AAACTGCAATTAAAAAGGAACATAGGAATAAAAAAAAAAAAAAATCATAAATAATCCGAATAACATTTACAAAATGTCCGAACACAAAAAAGAAAAAAAGAAAGAAAGAAAAAAAAGAAAATCAAATCCGAATTGCCCGAAGCGCGAATAAGGAAGAGCGCGTTCAAATAAGGATTGCATATTGAATAAGAATTGACCTACGGCACAGTAAGCTCTCCCGAGAACGCGCACAAACGGCGACAAGTGACGATGCCTCGTTCGCTGTCCGTATCGCTGACGTCAATATTTGCGTGATCTCAACCCGCTGCGGGCGACTACATGTTATTAAGGGAGAAATATCACCTGAAGAAATATATTTACGGGTCATTGCACTCGATGCGGTGCGGTTGTCAGGTCACTGACAGGACCCGTGTTGCTGTTTTTTCAGACCTTATATAGCTAAGCGCGCGGATTATAAACGGATTATGAATATGTATGTCCACTATTATAAACATACACAAACACACAGACACACACACACACACTCACATACATACAACCGGTCCAGACACAGTAAGTAACGACTAGATTTTTTGAGTAAAAGGAACCTCAGCTATCAGGTTGCGTCTTGGTGGTGGAAAAACTGTGTGGGGTGGGGGGGGGAGGGAGAGAGAGAGAGAGAGAGAGAGAGAGAGAGAGAGAGAGAGAGAGAGAGAGAGAGAGAGAGAGAGAGAGAGAGAGAGAGAGAGAGAGAGAGAGAGAGAGAGAGAG
Organism: Penaeus japonicus; assembly: GCA_017312705.2. NCBI lineage: Eukaryota > Metazoa > Arthropoda > Malacostraca > Decapoda > Penaeidae > Penaeus > Penaeus japonicus. The sequence goes on from BOPN01000614.1 coordinate 228,251, forward strand.
AGGGGGGGGGGTGAAAGAAAGAAAAAGAAATACAGAGAGAGAGAGAGACAGAGAGAGAGACAGAGAGAGAAAGAGAGAGAGAGAAAGAGAGATAGATAGATAAATAGAGAGAGAGAGAGAGATAAATAGAGAGAGAGAGAGAGAGAGAGAGAGAGAGAGAGAGAAGAGAGAGAGAGAGAGAGAGAGAGAGAGAGAGAGAGAGAGAGAGAGAGAGAGAGAGAGAGAGAAAGAGAGAGAGGGAGTGAAAGAAAGAAAGAGAAAGAGAGAGAGAGAGACAGAGAGAGAGATAGGGAGTGAAAGAGAGAGGGAGAGAGGGAGAGAGAGAGAGAGAGAGAGATTGAGAGAGATAGAGAGATTGAGAGAGAGAGAGAGAGAGAGAGAGAGAGAGAGAGAGAGAGAGAGAGAGAGAGAGAAAATTGAGAAAGAAAGAGAGAGAGAGAGAGAGAGAGAGATGGAGAGATGGAGAGATAGATATATAGATTGATCGAGAGAGAGAGAGAGAGAGAGAGAGAGAGAGAAAGAAAGAGATTGAGAGAGAGGGAGAGGGGGGGGGGGGTAGAGAGAGAGAGAAAAGAAGAAAGAAGGAATAAGGATTTTAAATAAACACAGATACCGCACGCACACAGACTTCAGACTATATCATTCGGTGCATTGAGTAGTCTACCATGAGTTAAGGATTAGAAAATTATATATTCTAACTCTTGTTTTTTTAAGATCAGATCCGACATACATGAGTTATTAGATTATAGTAAGTACCATTGTTTGATTAAACCCAGTCCTTCCAAACATCATGTCTATCCTCCTGCAACCATAGTGTCGTCTAATGAAAGTCATCATACATCAGTGAACATAAAAGAAGATGTACGGAATGCATCATTCAGCCTGGAGATTAAAACAATACATGTTACAAAGATAGGTTGTATTTACATAACTACTGTATTTTTGCGTTATAATAACAAGTGTACTCACCGCTTCTAGATCTGGCTGCTGGTCTTTGCCGCAGAAGGCATCGAAGTTGGGTCGTGGCGGAGGATCTGGAAGAGGCAGATTCTCAGGGATGGATGCCACTGTGGGTGCCTCACTTGTGGACGAGAGCCGCGGACGACGCATGGGCGCCAAGTAGTCACCACTGGACACAGGAGGACTGCTGCTGAGGCTACTGCTGAGACCCAAGAGCGGCAGGGCGCTTCCGTTCAGTGGTCCAGAGCCCAAGGGACTTCCTACGACAACGCCCAAGAACTGGCTGGAGCCGCCGCTGTTGGGGATGTTAAGCTGCAATTCCCGAGGGCTTCCGGTGGGTGTGTCTGTTCCCGAGCTTTCAGCGCTTGCAGGTTTGGCGGCGAGGTGACCCGAACACAGCAGGCTAGCGGAACCATAGCCTGACGAAGTGGGAGATGCAAGCACATCCTTTCCCGACCTTCTTGATGGCGAGACGGACGTATGCCGCTGAGGGCGAGGCCGTCGAGGCATGGACTCGCTGTACGCTCTTCGACGGGGCATGGCCTCGACCACTCCCAATGCGGCTTGATAATCCCATAACATAGTGGAATATTTCCTGTTACACACGCATAGAACGTCAGACAATTATAGAAACTATGGAAGGTGTACTGCCTGTTTAAGTTATCATCCGTATGATCAAAGTTCAACGGTTTCCCTTCAACAAACCGCGAATTCACAGTATCTTCCACGCGACTTAGTCTTTTTGCTTGCTTGAGAAATAAACACTCTATAAACGTGATTGTGAAGATATAACGGTAAACTTGATTGCAGTCACTAATGATCAATTCTATTTTAGATACTAAAATCGTGTTGTTTCAGAAACGAAAAATCAGCTCATTCTTTTGCTACACACACTGTATTAATCGTATCTTAAATACACTCAATAACAGCTTCTTACAATTGATATGACGTCACATGTTTCTCGTCTTGTGTTTTTTTCCGGTCACCTGTAAAACAAAGAAAAACGTTATTTCGATAAAATACAAAATGAAATCAAAGCACACAAATAAAAAATAGTTATAGTTACCCCTGTATACGAAGATTTTTTTTTGATGCAGGTTATATTAGAGAAAATGGATACAAACGGGGTAACTATAAATTATACAAACAGCAATTATGTTATGACATGAAACTAGCAAGGCAGTTTTTATAATGTATAATTGTATTTTCCCATTCACCGAATGTAAAGATACCTTGCTATTGCTTTTATGTTTAAAAATAAATATTAAGAAAAAAAATATTATCTCTAGTAATCACAATAATCACACAAGAAAAAGAAAACTGTCGTTGGAAGTCTTGAAAACTCGAAACAAAACATGTCTGTGCACGATAATATACATACGTCTATATTTTCTGTATTCGGAAGTCATGGTAGGAATAACTTGAATAAGGAGACATTAATCAACAAAACAATGAAAAGACTAAAATAGATTTTCTTGTTGTTTCCCTCTATCTGCGTCAACCGATGAAGATTGCTTAATTAGCTGATTGTTTCAGCACTCGCTATAATTATAAGAAGAAAATGCAAGCTTTTATGACGTGATGCCATAATCACATGCGGGCATTGACCAGAAACAAGTAATTTAATTTCCTCAAACTTCATTCGAAAAGTTCTAAAAGCATTCATAGTGAATATTCAGAATAAGTAAAAGAGATAAGCATATATGTCTAGCGTTAACATGCAATATAACATCAACTTGAAGATAAAAACGACAATGGGGGCCGCACATATCATAAAATTCGGCTACTTCAGTTAACCTTCAAATAGATATTTAGATCACGTTTTCTATAACCACTGATACTTCTCATTTTCTTTGCCATCTCTATAGTGAAAAAAATACACAATGAATGTTAATGAATATACAATTCATTTTAAGAATGTGAAATCACAACAAATACAACAATGGCAAATTGTGTTTATATAAATTACTGAATGCCAGTCATGGTTCTAATGGTATTTAGAATCAGCCAACGTAGCTAATTATTGGAATAACTAATGCAAATCACGTGACCAGATTAAACTCTTCTAACTGAATTATTACCTAAAAAAAAAAATCGCAGTAGTCAGCTCGAGGATATAAGATGAATTTGATGTCACCATGCAAAATAAGATACATCAACGCACACGTACACACACACATACACACGTTGCTGTGTATATTATAACAAAAATCATTTGATACGTAGTAATACCATGTATCCAAGGTAAATAATTTTTCACATATCAAATTATTTCTATTTATTCGGTTTCATATTTTGTTCACCAACAGGTACACTCTAACATTTGGTGTCTAACCCTTTTACGAGTTCATCGTATTCTTATCGCCTGTTAGAAGAGTTTGATAAAGTTGTTTATCATAGTAGTAAGACGTATGATAAAGCCTCCCATATAAACAAGCAGTGAAAGTTTAAACGTGTTTTTATCCTCTTGTAAGTCTTGTCTTTATTGATTGTCATGTTTGTAACTTATTATCATTATTCTTTCATTTGAGACAGAGAGAGAGAGAGAGAGAAAGAGAGAGAGAGAGGAAAGAGTGATTATTGATATGATTATAATAATGATTATCATTATTATTATTATCATCATTACTATTCATATCATTATAATAATTATCGATGTCATTATCATAATGATCATTATCAACTTATTATCATTATTCTCAATATTGCTATTATGATCACTATAACTCTTACCATTTCATTATTACCATCATCATTACCCTCATCACCATTAACAGTATCACAGTCATTATCACCATCTATGAAACCGCACGAAAAAAACGTGGACAAGATCTCAAAGCTCTTACGATTCAGAGCAAGTTCATCGGGTGATTCGACACTTGTGTTCGAAACAACACAACGCCATCAAGAGATTCGGAAAAAAGGACTGGAACTGATGACGAAGGAGAAAAAGGGAGAAGAGGATGTCCTTGGAGAAAAAAAAATATATGCAGATGGGGAGAAAGAAAAGGAAGAATGAGAAAAGCAGAAGAAATAGGAAAAAAAGAAATGATGATGATGATGATGATGATGATGGTGACGGTGATGGTGGTGGTGGTGATTATGATGATGATCATGATTATGATGATGATGATAACAATAATAATAAGAACAATAATATAATAATGATAATAACAAAGATGATAATATTCATAATAAAGATGATAAAGATAAAAATAATGACGATAATAAAAAGAAAATAATAATAACAGCAATAATTATAATGGTAATAATAATAACAGCAATAATAATAAAAATAATGACGATAATAATAATAATCATCATCATCATCATTATTATAATTATAATGATAATAATAATGATGACAATAATAATGATTATAATAATAATAATCATAATAATAATAGCAATAATAACACCAACAATAATAACAATACTACTACTAATGATGATAACGATAAGTTTACAATAGAAAATCTTGTCTATGAAACAACATCCGCAAGCACGGTACACTATCCATGCGACTCCACGAGGACATAGAATGTTCTAGACTGATCTTCACTCATTTCTCCGTTGTTCAATTTCCAAGATAGAACAGGATCTTCAACCTACCCTTCGAGAAGAAAAAGTTAAGTTTAAAATCCTGTTTCAGGTATGCGAACACACTAAGATGAAGAAAACCTGTTTTATTCACACATAAAAGTTTTTTTTTTCCTCCCTTTGTTGTTGGCATATTTAATTTGCTTACAAGCATCCTTGTGAATGAGCTTCTCTTTGTATCCTACTGATCTGTAGTATCCTACTCATGGCACTATTCACCGTCAGGATCCTCAACCTGAGTCCTGCAACACAACCCCTCGCCTCACACATCCCGTGGCACTCCGTTGAATCACGCTAAGCTTATTGTACATCGGCATCTTAAAACTTTTATGGTCTTAAATCCGAGTTGAAGCACCATACAGTATCAGTGGTAAGGTATCCTAACCTAGCAAAAGATACAGTAGTTTGGCATCGCACCTAACGTACTGAAAGGCTAAAAGACACAAAGTGCATTATTTCAATAGATACAGTAATCTTTCATGACACCTTACGTATTGCAAGACTAAATGAAGACAAAGCGTACCTCTTTTTTAGCACCCGAGGCACGCCTATGCATCTTAATTACAGCGATGCCCACCCTGAGCAAGCCAAATACCCTGTCACATCACATGCATAACAAAAGGGATGCAGTTCCCCGATTGTCAAAGCCTGTCACATATAAAACGCATGTGAAAGGGTGTGACTGCGATCCTGCGCCCAACACCTCCACTTGCTATGCCTTTACGCTACGGTTGTGACGTCATGTTGCGATCGACAAGCCAGGACAGGGTAGGTTATGGCACGGCAAGATAGGGTTGGGCAATGCATTGCAGGACAAGGTAGGGGACGGCACTGCGATGCTAATGGAACGCAGAAAAAAGTGAAGAGGGATGACCCTGACACTCCTCGAATGTGGCCGCAGGACCTGCCCTTTCAAGCTTCCCTCCCGTAGGAGCCTATCACTCGCTCGAGGCAGGTGTTCCTACAGGTCTACTGCGCATCATGTAGGGAGGGGAGGAGGGAGGGGAGGAGAGGGTAGAGAAGAGGTGGGGAGGGGGTGGGGGTAGTTGAAGACCAAAATGTTGTTGGGGGAAGGAGGGAATGGGAAGATGGGGGGGAGGTTGGGGTAGGGGGATGGGGACTAAGGTATGTCCGCATTATAACCTAATAAAACCGTCAATCAGACTTAAGTAAGGTTTCCTGTTGCAGACACCATGTGACTCACTCCGCCGATACTCCTAGTCGCTCCAGGTCAAATCTCAGGGCTCGGACGCGTTCTCATGGGTAGGGCTTCGGCAGGGACAAGACGAGCAGGACACGGGCGTTTGGGGACAGGGCGCGCGGCGAGGGATACGGAATGAGGCAAGGACAGCAGGAGGGGGTGAGGGCGGAGAGGGTTCGAGTCATAAACTGGATAGAGGGAAGAGAACGAGAGAGAGAGATAGAGAGGGAGAGGGATATAGACAGATAGAGAGAGAGAGAAAGAGAGAGAGAGAGAGAGAGAGAGAGAGAGAGAGAGAGAGAGAGAGAGAGAGAGAGAGAGAGGAGGGGGGAGGGGGGAGACAGAGATAAAGAAAAGCATGCATATCTAAACAGTGGAAAGGCCCAGTGGTGGTTAAATTCGTGTTTTGTATAAACCGGTTTTAGTCCCAGCGCATCATTTGTATATCATTGCTCAAATCATTGCTATCATCATCATTATCAATACCATCATCAGTACCATCACCATAACTACCATTACTATTACCATTCTTAGTATATACATGGTTACCATCATCATTATTACTATCAACATCGTCATCATAATTCCCATCATGTTATCATCACCATCATTATCATCAATACAAATGTCAATAATCGAAAAAAAAAATCAAAACAAATACATATCAAACATAATAATTCAAATACAATAAAATCACGCCACGAATCATTGCACAAAGTGTTCACCCAGCCTTTAGAAATAATGCAATAACGACAATGCACACGCATGCTCTACGAAAAACTCCTACACGGTCTCTAAGCACACTCGAAATGTTCTGTTCCATAAATACTCGATCAAATTTAGAAGCTTGTGTAAGGCAATATGTTAATGATATGTTGCAACATGTCATTTGCAATTCCTTTGACTCGGTTTCTCTGCCTGAGTAATGTGCTTTCAACTTCAAATCCTCACGAATTTGGCTTCTCTTTCTTTTATTGTTTTTCTCTTCT
>BOPN01000614.1:250000-252500 GCA_017312705.2 Penaeus japonicus
AACAGTTTTACCGGATTGTTACTAACCTACTTTATATGGCCATAAATTCTGAGCCGAAGCTGGTTATCGATTATAGGATAAAACAGTAAACAGATTAACTGTTTATCAAAAGTGAGAAATGGGTCACACGTACTGTACGTATAGAGACTGAGGAACATGGTAACAAATTAACATTCAGTGTGTGTGTGTATGAATGTGTATATGTATGTATAGGTATATATATATAATATACATACATATATATATATATATATATATATATATATATATATATATATATATATATATATATATATATATATAAATGTGTGTGTGTATGTGTGTATGTATGTATGTATGTTTGTATGTATGTATGTATGTATGTATGTATGTATGTATATATATATATATATATATATACATATATATATATATATATATATATACATATACATATACATATATATATATATATATATATATATATATATATATATATATATATGTATATGTGTGTGTGTGTGTGTGTGTGTGTGTGTGTGTATGTGTGTGTGTGTGTGTGTGTGTATGTGTGTGTGTGTGTGTGTGTGTATACTTATATGTATACACATATATATGCACACACACACACACACACATTTATCTATTTTTGTGTGCGAGTGATATTCCGGCTTTCAGAGACATACCATAAATGCAAAAGAACAAACAGCTTGACAACAAATGACACATCTTCCATAAATGAAAACTAAACAACCCGTCCCTGCTTTTCTATTCAAGTTGTTAAGGACATAGAAGGCCTTAGTAACATCATATACTTAATGAAAATGAGGTTATAAACATTCCAAACACTGCACTCGCTTTGCAGACAAACGGACAAGAAAATTCGCCGGAAAACTTTAGTCCTAGTTTGTTAAGTGGGTTATATAAAAAAAAAAGTTCAATTAATCTTAAACACACAAAAACAACTCTTTTTTTAACAACACGTTCACTGGATCAGGTGGATTAAAGGCTCTTTCTCTCTTTTTGTTACGTAAACATCAAGATGGGAAATCTGCGCGTGTGTTCGTGTATGTGCGCGCTTTAGTAGTGATCAGCTGGGCCAAAATTTTCTCATTATTTTGTTTTTATGAATTTCATAGAGAAATAAATATGTGCGTGTGTGTTTTTATGTACATTGCGACGACAGTATTAGCTTAAAAGCCATTTCCAGCAAAAATAATAGTAGTAAAAATATATTATCATTATTTTAGAGATAATAGTGAATCAATACATGCGAGGAAGAATTAAAATGAAAGGGCGTTACCTCCACTTGTCCTTAATTCCGCTTTGTATATACTTAGAGTCTTTTCTTGCTTCGTGTCTCTATTCAAATATGATTACTCAACAAATGCATCGGCTTATTTGTGCACACTGCTTTCTCTCATGTATGTGTATTAATGTGGTTGTCATTCTGTCCTCATGTCATCTCTTCTTCGTCATCTGACTTTGCTTATTCTGTCTACAACTCTGCACGTCGCCTCTCCTTGTTTATCGATGTCGTCTTATGTCTGCTTCTTTACATGTTTGCTTGTATGTCTGCCGGTCACCTAACGCGACTATCTGCTTACATCTGTGGTTGATATAAAAGGGGTAATTACCCTCGTGGGCTTAATAACGCCATTTCTGGTGAGGGAGGGGGAGGGGGGGGGGCAAGCGCTTTCTAAAAGTGATAGTTATTTCGAGTAAATAGTACATTCCATTGCTATGTTATGTACAATTTACAACACGACACGAAATAATTGTAATGAATAAACACAGAAACAGATAAAATGAGAAGTAAACCAATAAAACATAAACCAATACTAATATCTTAACTTCAAATAACTGACGAGAAATGGGGGAAGGGAAATGGTAATGTATCACAGCACTGCCTGGGTACCGATACCAACAAGTTTGAGAACCAATGACTTCTATGCTATCAGAACTGAGTATTAGAACTCATCTAAATGACAAACGGTACTGCAAAGTTTAAATCAATCATCAGTGTCAGCTTTCACTACATGCTCTTTCCTTACGCATTTAAACTCATTTGATCGGAACTCATCTCATCTAAAGATTGAAACGTGAATAAAACTTTATCCCTACATAAAACACGTAAAATGAATTCACGAAAGTCCTTTCAGTCAACATGCAACTCATACCTTAAACAAGTGTATAAGCAAAATGAATAACATTCACGTTATTACATATTCATGCACACATAGCAACACATTTCCCTCTCAACCTACATACACCTCTCCTGGTCTATAAAAAAAATGATGTCAACCATTGCATAAACTCTTAACCACAGCCAGGTATTTCCATAATCATTATAGAATATCAGCAACATTCACTAAATGGACTAAAAAATAAACTCATAACACATATAATTTCTGTCTACATACAATTCATCTGGTTTACAAACGTTAGATATATATATTAAGCATTCAAATTGACCCCTAATCATTGTGTAAGATAAACAACATTCACGGTATACAAGCTC
>BOPN01000614.1:260000-265000 GCA_017312705.2 Penaeus japonicus
TGCGTGTCAGAAGTATTTTTTATCTGTGTAAGAATTTTAATCTTTTCCTCCAGTATTTTTCTGCCTGTATAATCAAGATGAAATGTCAGTAGTAGCAATAATAACTCGCTGTTTAGGGTATTAATGATTTTTATTGATCCTCTGCAATGCATAACATGTAATTCCTGTTTTTCTTGTGTAATCCTATTTTTATCTTTCGCATGACTTTTGTTAGAGATTTTCATATACATACATACACACACACACACACACACACACACACACACACACACACATATAGATAGATAGATAGACAGAGAGATATGAATATCTTGATATATATATTTCATATACGAATTATGAAGATGATTATTAACAAAATACCACATATTATGAATTTTTTTAATGAATTATATTTATGAGAACAACTACAGATATGTACAATAGACATTTGTTAAATATATAAATGCTGAAAGGAAATAGGTCGACATAAAAGATTATGACAGATATGTATACCTATGGTATTACATCCGTTAATAGGCAAATACATATTTACCTGTATTACCTGCTCTTCGGGAGTGAAATCATGAAAGTAATGATAGAAAAGTAAAAAAAAGTTCTTGGAAATACTCCACAATTCAAGAAAAGCATTGGCAATCTATGGATTCAATTCAGTGAAACTCCATCCGTGCAGGTCACCTCTCGTAATCCCAGTTCTTGAAACAAAATCAGATCTGCATTTTAGCTTTTCATTAGATAAGTCGCATTATCATAGACTTCTGATTCCGGTCATAATTCAAACAGACTTACTTATTTGTCCTTTTAATGTACTCTCAATACAATCTAAGTCTGAAATATGAAGTAGTATTGTTGAAAAAAAAAAAAAAAATCCTCAGCATTTGGCTTCAATCGCCCTTATTGCAATGATGATCTGAATGAGAATTTGATTCTACTTCTTATGATAAACATTTATCATTAAAAAGGCTAATCATATGCCATTCAATCGGAGTTTGACTACTATGGTCTTAGACTAGTAACTCGAAGCAAGAAGAACACACGTTATTATGATATGATATATCGTTGCAGCAGTGCAACAAAAGGTCACTCGGTTGTGCAAAAATAGGACAGAAGTCATGTCAGGCAAATCAATGTGTGAAGTAAGGATGAAAATACGAATGATCTACACTAGCGACCGTCCTTGTTGGGAATAAAACCCAAAGATTATGATAATGCACATTCTGATGAAGGTAAATATGTGGTGACAGCAGTAATGGTAATGATGACGTCATATGCAACAACAGTATAGGATTCTGTGTCATCATTAGTCATATTTTGCAAATGTTACATATATTGGTTATGACACGGGCACACAGACACACGCATGCATGGATACGCAGACTCAAAGGGGCAATGACACAGATACGGATGTAAACGTAGACACAAACTAGACACACACACACACACATACACACACACAAAAAAAAAAACAACAACAAGAGCAAGAGCACAAACACACCCACAATAAATAATCCGAAACAAATCGTGCCTTGACCCCACCCTCAGGATCACTGCCAATGGGTGTCACTTCACACGCATTAATGTACACATTAATTAATACTTTTTCACGCTCTACACACTTGGTATTTTGCGTACTTCATATACGTTATAAATCTTAGACGTTCTGAAAAAAACTTGTTAATCCTTGAACACTTTTCATACTCTTCAAACACTTCTCATACTCTTCACACACTTCTCATACTCTCCACACTTCCTTTACTAAACACTTCTTACACTCTACACATTTCTCCCATCCTATACACTACCCACACCATTAGCAAATACCCATTACAGGTTATTGACCTTAGCAAAGCCTCCAAACCTCTACCTTTCTTCATCACACATTTCTCGGTCAAGAGTCTAGACAGTGGATTCGCGCGCGCCGGATCAGCTGATTAAAGAAAAAAAGAAGAAATCCTTTAACGGGGCTGAAACGCGAACTCGCTATCAATAACGTTCTCCTTTTGAAATCCGTGGCTGCTGGCAATTTATAATGATCTATGAATTTACTCTCTCCTTCTTTTATGCTGAAGTTGCAACTGGCGTCATTCTCTGGCTTAGTGTTATTTCTTTTCTACTTTATATTACGGCATTGACACTCCCTTTTAATTATGGCAGATGACGTCATTCAACAATGATAATTATTGTGTCCTTCCTCTTTCGCTGTTTTCAATTGGTCTTTAATTTCTTATTATATAACGGGAATGCGTGGTTCCCTTTCTTACTTTTATTTTCTTCTTCTTACTCTAAATCTCTTTTCATATTGTTGTTATTGTCATCGTTATTATCATTACCATTTTGTCATCATCATCCATCTGGGTCCTTCTTGTTCTCCAACTCATTTGCTTCCTCTTCCTCTCCCTTGTCCTTTCCTAGCTCCTCCTCCACTTATTTAAACTCCCCATCCTCTTCCTTGTCCCCTTCATTTTACTCCTCTCCCTTTTTTTGTCTCTTCTCATTTCTTCCTCCTTTTCGTTCACCACTTCTTCCTCCTTTTCTCCTAACTCCCTCCTCCCCCTCCGTCTCCCTTCCCTCTCCTTCCTCTTCTCCTTTCTTCCTCGTTCACCCTTCCTCCTCCTCTTCTTCTACCCCCCTTCTCTTCTTTCTTCTTTCCTTCTCCCCCCCCCCCTCTTTCCTCCTTCCCCCTCCTTCTCACTTCCTTTTCCTCCTTCTCCCTTCTTCCTTCATCCCTTCCCCCTCTCCTCCTCCACATTCTCTCTTCCTCCACTTCCTTCTTCTCCCTTCCTCCTCCTGCTTCTTCTCCCTTCCTCCTCCTCCTCCTTCTCCCCCCCTCCTCTCCTCGCTCTCCTTCTCCCTTCCTCCTCCTCCTCCTTCTCCCTCCTTTCATTCCCTCCCCTACCTTCTCCCTTCCTCTTCCTCCTTCTCCTTCTTCTCCATTCCTCCTTCTCTCTCCTTTCTTCTCTCCTCCTCCTTCTCTCTTCCTCCTCCTCCTTCTCCCTTCCATCCCCCCCCCCACCTTCTCCCTTCCTCCTCCTCCTTCTCCTTCTTCCTTCCTCCTCCTCCTTCTCCTTCTTCCATCTCCTCTCCCCCCTTATCTTCCTCGTACTCCTCCTCCTCCTTCTCCCTTCCTTCTCCCTCCCTCCTTTCCCTCCTTCTCCCTCCCTCCTTTCCCTCCTTCTTCTCTCCCCTTCTCCCCTCCCCCTTATCTTCGCCGTATTCCTCCCTGCCTACTTCGCCTCTCCTTTCCTAACATTTACGGTTAGTACCTGTTATATCACCATGTTACCCAAGTCTCATTCTTATGAGGGTATGCAGAACATGTGCAGCGTGCAATGGCAATGGTAGGAAGAACAACAGCAAATGCAACAAAAGGATATAATTGTCTAAGTCTTTTACGGCAATAATGACCGCATGCTGTTAGCAGGGACAATGCTGATCATACTACTACTTGTATTGCAATAAGTAAACACACTTGATTTTGATGACGAACTTAACATCATGATCAATACATATTTTTCATCATTCTTTAAAAAAAGAAAACAATACTATGCATTGATTCCCCTTTATTTATTTATTTTCTATTTATTTACTTTTAACATGGCTGTATTTCCTTTTTTTTCTTATGTTACAGTATCATTGTTATGTGATCTGTTCTCTCATTTGTATCAATATATATGGATAAAAAGAACATGTTTACCGGCGGACTAGATAATCGGACACTTTAAGTCTGAACTCTCCTACAGGTCAGTGACTTGGGTTGCAGATGTTGAAAGAGCTACTGATTGCAATCTGGCACACGTGGAGGTCTTTTGAGGGGTTATTACTTCTCTTCCTTGTATTTTGCTTATATTTCCTTTAAAGATGATTTTTTTTGGAATTTGTATTACGTGTCGATTATATAATGTCTTATTATTAAAGTCTTTCAAAATTATTTATTACTGTTACTTTCTTGTACTGGCCAGACATCAACCGCCAATACTGACAACAATTTTTACCATTGCAATTCTAATACCATAGGATTACGTCAGAGTCCATTTGTATAAGCGCCAGCATCGGGAAATATCCACGCACCGAACAGTCTTATAAACGTCACACAGACAATAGCATAAGACAAGAAACTTTGTCATGATCCGGGAACTCGAGACGCCTTGCCGATGCTTCTCCAGGTCTCGGACTCCATAGAGAGACATGTGACCAGCATAAAGTCGCTAATGCCATGTACCCTAATCACATCCTCGTGCTCTTCCCTCTGTCCTTTGTCAGTCGAGCCGTTCCCTCGCCCTTTCTCTTTGGGAAGAACGTCGTCACATACGCGGACACACCTGAGAGTCTTGATTTGCGCAGACGGACATGCCAATGAGTGTTTTAGTGACTTACTGCGTTGTGTTAAGGGTGGGAGTGGCGCGCCAGGGTGTGTCGTGCGTGGGAGCGTATGACAGCACGAGTGAAATTTGGTCTTTAGGGATTAGATGAATAGTGGATATGAAAGGGGAAGGGTGGAGGGAGTAGACAGGAGTAGTGCGGAGTCAGAGCCAAAGCAGGGAGATTATTATAAAAGTCGCTTTTACCATCATTATTATTACTGTATCCCAATCAAGGGCGGCTACGTAGCTTCATACAAGAACCTACTAGGAAACAAAGCCAAAGGAAAGAAATAACGAAAAGAGGAAATAACTACATTCAGAGATAGACTGTAAGTTGATGAAAAATCAGAGCTGATAAAGTAATTTAAAGAAAATGAGAACCTCAGAGGCGATGTCGTAATAACAAGGTGGCGAAAGCGTATAGAAAGAGATGTGGGCATGAGGGAGTGTACTGGGAGTGGCCGGCGCTGGAAATGCTGGGATGAGGAAGCACGTGTCAGGTGTAAGGAAGTGCGGCCACTGGCTATAGGATTAGGCGCCGCAGGATATCCCACACACATACAGGAGCACGTATGAACGCATACACACACATTCACACGCATGTATATATGTTTGCATACACACACACACACACACACA
>BOPN01000614.1:275000-280000 GCA_017312705.2 Penaeus japonicus
CCGTCCGTCCATCCATCCATCCATCCATCCATCCATCCATCCATCCATCCATCCATCCATCCATCCATCCATCCATCAAATCCATCCATCCATCCATCCATCCATCAAATCCATCCATCCATCCATCCATCCATCCATCCATCCATCCATCCATCATTCCAATTGATACTGCCTTCAGTCATCTCTTTCTCCATCTTTTCAGAATGTTTTGGAGCAAGGCATGTTCTGGCTCTCATGGGCTTCCTTGGCTTTGCCAATGTCTATGCAATGAGAGTCAACTTATCAGTTGCAATTGTTGCCATGGTCAACAACACAGCCATTCCTCATGTCAACAAAACAGAATCAGATGCTTGCCCAGTGCCAAGTGGCAACCAAACTGAGCCCAGTCAGGTGTGTGCAGTAGTTTGGGAGCTTTTTATGAAAAAAAAGCAAATATATGTAGTTAGATACGTTGCTACTATATATTTGCAATATATGAAGTTTATATATGATTTTGATATATACATGTTTTACGTGTTTTAGTATATGAATCTAATACTTATTTCTTATTTAGTTTGATCATGTATTTTTTATATATCAGTTATTTATTTATAAAATATTTTTTGATAGCCATATGTAACCTTTTTGTATATGATAATTGCATTGCTGTGTTTTGCTAAGTATAAACTTCAAAACTATGATAACTGCTGTATATTGTGATATTGCAACTATGTCTCACTTTTCAGGATGGAGAGTTCGTCTGGACAGAATATGAACAGGGCCTCATCCTTGGTTCATTTTTCTGGGGTTACGTGTTGACCAACATGTTGGGTGGAAGGTTGGGTGAGGTCTTTGGTGGAAAGCTTGTATTTGGATTTGGTGTGCTGGTTACGGCTATACTGACATTACTCACTCCTGTTGTGGCACGGGTGAGCACCCCCTTGCTGATTGCTCTTCGGGTTGTTGAGGGGCTGGGAGAGGTACGTAAGCTGTTGTTATTGCATTGTGTGATATATAGTTATATGTAGTATGGTAAACAGACTCGGTAGATTATATTAACCTCTAACAGCTGTTCACCACAAACATTGCTTGCTGCATTTTTTACTCATTTTGTGCAAGGTGATCATTTGATTGTTTACACTGTAACTGACTAGACTGGTAGCAAACCATAGGACAATTGGTGTTATTGGCTGATATTGGGACTTTAAGAGATATTGTTAGTGCCCTTACATAGGTTGTTCATAAATATTGGCAGAGGATTAATCAAGTAGTCTTGCTCTTCACTTTTGAATATATAGGAAGCCTCTAGTTTTGCATTAGTAAGTGTTAAAGCTCACTAAAACCTTGCTTTTACATTTTATATTGTCCATCAAAACTAAGGTGCAACCACATAAACTATCAATATCTTTTTTGCCATGTTTCCATGAATGTAGTCACTTTCATTATATTTTTTATAGATGATTTTACTTTTATTATTGCATTATCTGTATTTAACAAGGTTTCATCAATTTTATTCTTTTGAAGGGTGTGACATTTCCTGCAATGAACTCCATGATGGCTAAGTGGATCCCACCTTTAGAGAGGAGCAAAATGGGTTCTCTGGTTTATGCTGGTACGTGAGAGTGCTTCTGCAGTTTCTGCTATGACTTAATTATTGATATCTTTAGAGAGTGATGCCACATAATAAACATATTGAGCTGACATGGACCCTATACTATAATCTTAGTCTTCTGGAACCTTGATAAAGCCTGCCATATGGCACATATATATCTCACAGTATAGTAACACAAAAAAAGGACAGACACAGAAATTACTCTGTTTTGTAATGAGTGAATGAAAGAGTGCAGGAAAGAGGGTGATATGTTGTGTGAAGCTGCCTTGCTCTGAAATAAAATCCATATGGGGTGCCGTGTAGGTGGCACTAAAGCTCATTATGGGGACCGGGCAAGCAAGTCTATAACCGTCTTCAATGGGTTGATAAGTTCTTTATAATTATTATAATATGTAAAATAACCCTCAAAAACTGTCATAGCAATAATTGTACCATGTGGTGAATGGCATGGACCTAATTGTTGCTTCATCAGCTTTTTTCTGAATATTTCTTTATCAGAAGACAATGAAAGTTAACATCTATGAATGCCTTACATCATAATTCAGTCATTGCTAGTAGAATAGGTAATCTGAAAGGTAGCACTGTCATAAAGAGTTATCTAAAATGGAATGCAGTCTGATAAAAGTAAAAGAGATTTATTCTTAGCTGTAAATGCAGTGGATGATAAAGATACCATGGATTTTTTTTTTTTTTTTTCAATAGTTGGAAGATATGATGTTTATGAGTTCCCTCTCCCTCTCCCTTTCCCTGTAAACAATGGGTGTTTTTGTGTGCTCTGGTTAAGGTATGACTGGTGGAAATATCTCCAGCATTGCCTATAAGCATGTGCCTTTATTGATGTCGTGTTTATTTTGGAAGATCAGTTGGATGGACAGATGTCGATAAGGTGTGGGTCACGGAGGCAGTGATGATCTGGGTAGGCTTAGGTCTAGGAGGAGAGGTCAAGTGTTGACCAACCATGACCAGGGCTTGGAGTGTGTGTGTCTGTGGGGGGGGGGGGGGTGTTGAAGCATGAGCGTTGCCCCTTCCATACCTACTTTGTAGTGCTATATGCCAATAGGAGTAGTAGCATCCCCACTTGACAATTATTTGCTTGTGACCTGCTGCACCTGTGTAAATGATGAGAAGCAAGTGTGGGAGGAACTAATTGTTTAAGCATGAACTATGTAGGTTAACTAGATACTCCCTCTCTCTATCTTTCTCTCTATCTCTCTATCTTTCTCTCTATCTCTCTCTATCTCTCTCTATCTCTCTCTATCTCTCTCTATCTCTCTCTATCTCTCTCTATCTCTCTCTATCTCTCTCTATCTCTCTCTCTCTCTCTCTCTCTCTCTCTCTCTCTCTCTCTCTCTCTCTCTCTCTCTCTCTCTCTCTCTCTCTCTCTCTCTCTCTCTCTCTCTCTCTCTCTCTCTCTCTCTCTCTCCTTCTCCCTCTCTCCTTCTCCCTCTCTCCTTCTCCCTCTCTCCTTCTCCCTCTCTCCTTCTCCCTCTCCCCTTCTCCCTCTCCCTCTCCTTCTCCCTCTCCCTCTCCCTCTCCCTCTCCCTCTCTCTCTCCCTCTCCCTCTCCCTCTCCCTCTCCCTCTCCCTCTCCCTCTCCCTCTCCCTCTCTAACCCTCCCTCTCCCTCTCCCTCTCTAACCCTCCCTCCCTCACTCTCTAACCCTCCCTCCCTCCCTCTCTAACCCTCCCTCCCTCCCTCTCTCCCTCCCTCCCCCCCTCTCTCTCTCTCTCTCCCTCTCTCTCCCTCTCCTCTCTCCTCCCTCTCTCCCTCTCTCCCTCCCTCTCTCCCTCTCTCCCTCCCTCCCTCCCTCCTCCCTCCTTCCCTCCCTCCCTCCCTCCCTCCCTCCCTCCCTCTCTCCCTCCCTCCCCCTCCCTCTCTCCCTCTCTCTCTCCCTCCCCCTCTCCCTCCCTCCCCCTCTCTCTCTCTCTCCCTCCCTCCCTCCCTCTCTCCCTCTCTCTCTCCCTCTCTCCCTCCCTCCCTCCCTCCCTCCCTCCCTCCCTCCCTTCTTCCCTCCCTCCTTCTCTCCCTCCCTTTCTCCCCCTCTATCTCCCTTTCTCCCTCTCCCTTTCTATCTCTCCCTCTCTATCTCCCTTTCTCCCTCTCTATCTCCCTTTCTCCCTCTCTATCTCCCTTTCTCCCTCTCTATCTCCCTTTCTCCCTCTCTCTCTCCCTTTCTCCCTCTCTCCCTCCCTCCCTCCCTCCCTCCCTCCCTCCCTCCCTCCCAACCCTCCCTCCCTCCCTCCCTCCCTCCCTCACCAGCAGACCAGAAAGGTTTTTCCTAAATCCCCTGCCTAATAGGAAAGAATGACAGAATGGAAGAAAAAAAGATTTTATAAAACAGAATTGATGTTTATGGCTCACATAGAGAAAAAAAATGTTTAATGATTGTACACAACAGAAAAGAGTCACTGACTAAGCTTACTAAGAAAGTGTTTTTGATTTTAATTTTAGTTTTAAGCAATTAATATTCAGTTAATGATAGTGATATGAAGATAATGATGACAGTAATGATGGTAATAAATATCCATTGAAGCTCTAAGTTTACATATTCCTAAATTCCCAATTTTTCCTTTACAGGAGCACAGTTTGGGACTGTAGTGTCTCTACCAATATCAGGACTATTGTGCCAAAGCAACTTCTTAGGAGGGTGGCCATCTGTCTTCTATGTATTTGGAGCATCAGGTGTTGTGTGGTTTATTCTGTGGATGGTACTGGTACGTGTGTTGGTGATTTACTTTAAAATTGTGACAAGATGTTATGATAACTGTGACAGTATTTAATATCACAGATTATTCATGACCACAATTGATTAAAGTCAGTATCACTCTTCCCATATTGTTTGATCCAGACTGTAGATTCTTGGAAGTTTTTGAGGTTCATATAACTTGCTTCTAAGTGAAAGCAGGTATGATGTGTTATGATCATCGTTGATGTTTGCATAATATTTTAATTTAATTCTTATTCTTATTTTCCTGTCTCTTGATTTCTAGTTACTGGTGTCATTATTTTGGTATAATTTTTAGGTTGCTATCATACTAAGGAAGTTTATTGGAGTTTGTGAACTGCAACAATTACATACTAATCTTTATCTTTTGTTGTGCAGATATTTATGATGATATTTTGTAGAGTTGCAGACGATTGTTGTACATCAGGGATACCAATTTATAAATTTTTTTGGTGCAATAACAAATATTTGTAATAATCTTTGTATTATTACATATTAGAAACACAGTGGTTAGGACTCTTCTAGTACATATGTATCCAGTGTACTTATGCTTAGCAACTGTATTAAATTCACAATAGTGATATTGATGCATATGTTGGCAGGTCTACAAAACACCGGAATCACATCCACGTATTTCCTTAGATGAGAAGATCTACATTCAGACCACACTCAACCAATCCCCGAG
>BOPN01000614.1:292500-300000 GCA_017312705.2 Penaeus japonicus
AGAGGTAGAGGTAGAGGTGAAGTTAACTTGCCTGGAAGTGAATTAAGTGCTATCCACCTGCAGTGTGTAGTGATATATTTTGTTTAGTTGGTCTTTGATTAATAGAGTGATGTGAAATTGTACATTGTGAGGTCAAAAACTGGATGATTAGATTTTGCCAATTGAAGATATATTTTGTGCAATGATGTTAGATTTTTACAGTGATTGTGGATTTTGCTTGGTGATTTCATAACAGTTTTAGAATATGCATGTGGATGGTAAGTTCCATGTAGGGATAATATATATATATATATATATTTTTTTTTTTTTTGAAGATTAGAGCTTTCATAGAATTATGAAAATTTTGGGCAGATGATTTATGATTTTGTGAAATTATGGTAGATTTTGCCTAGTGGTGCTCAGTTTCATGTAATGGTCATAAATCAAGTCATAATGAAGTAGGTTTTTGTTAATTCTTAACCCTATCCTGACGGGAAAGTGGAAACCCCCTACACTGGACCTATGCAATATTGCATCGGGAACATCACACTGGTGCGTCGCCCCGTCATCGGGCATTTAGCCGTGTCACACAGGTGTGATGCACTGTCATCAAAGGGTTAATATTAAATTTGATGTAGTGGTGTTTAATTTTTCTTTGTGATGTTAGACCTGGTTTGATAATGTTCAATTTTGATTAGTGGTACTGGATGGTGATTGATAGTGATACTGGAATAATGTTCTATGGCTTAATGGCAAAGTAGGATGTGTGTGAGGACCGGAGAGTAATTGTTATAGAGGTACAGATGTGCATGATTGAAGATGCAGACTATGATAGTTTTCTTTTGTTGAATCTTCCTGTAAAAGGTATTCACTCCCCAGCAAAACATTAAAGACTGTTTACTCCTCATGCCTGCTTAGCTAACCCTTGTCACTCGTCATTGTTACTACCACCAGTGTAACATCATCATGCATATCAAACATCTCCCAGTTGATATGTTAACATTTCCTATTCTTAGATACATTTATATAGAAGATTTTTGAGTATTATCACAGAGTTAACATTATCTAGAACATTTACATTTTTGATTGCTGTTTCCCTAAACTAACTTCATAATTATAGTGTATGTTGAGATCACTGCACAGATCAATGTATGAATATTGATATAGATATTATAATTTCTTTTCCTTAAAAGATATTATCATTTCTTTTCCTTAAATCTTTTTTTCTGTTATTTCACATTTTACCTTCTTATTTCCTTTATTCTCATTCATTATTCACATCATTCACAAGTGCCAGCTCCATCTATTTATATCATCAAAAGTCCAATATACACAATATAAGTTTGTTTAACCCACTCACGACGGGGGCATTCCAGCCTTTCATGTTACAATGCTGGGGCTCTCGAACGCATAGGCCTAAATCAGTTAAATAAACGACGCTGTATGGCGTCACCCAGCGAATGGGCCTAGAATGCGCGGTACAGTAGTGTACCACCCGTCCAGAGAGGGTTAAAGATGAGTGAAATTCATATATTGCTGTTTTTTAGCCATTTTGTCAGCATGATAGAGTGTTCTGTTTTTCATTATCATACATGAACTTTTGCTCCTCTAAAAAAGGAAACCATTGGGAGATGGAGGATCGTGTTCTGGATAGCAGGCATTGTCTACTTTATTGGGAACACCTTCTACATCATCTTCATTAGTGGAGAACAACAGGAGTGGAATGATCTGGATAATCCACGAGGTATGAACACAAGTGAGGTGGAATTTAGTCATGATATTTTTATATTTTTATATTATATATCAGTTTATTGTCAGATCATTTGTCTGTTTGTCTTCATATCTGGTAGTTTTTTTGTTTTTTTTATTACACTGAGAAAAGCATCTTACAAGAAGCATATGATCATAATTTCATCTTTTACTAAATATCAAAATTGTATCCTTTTTTTCTTATTTCTTTATCTGCTCATTACTACATATAAGTGCTTTATATTAAGAATGTGCATTATCCATATCTAGTTAGTTTGTATTAGTCCAGTTGCCTATGTAGTAATGCTAATGTTGTCTTGTTAACCCAATTCTTACAGATGAAACCAAGGTCATCCACGGTGCATCTTCCCTTAGTCAGTATGGTTCCTTAAACCAGCGTGGAAGTCATTTAAACCCGACAAGTGCTGTTGATGGAGGCACTTCCCCCACTACCATACCAGAGATTTTTTAAGTACTTCATAGATACCTCTTACGACTTGGCTGACAGATGCTAATTATTTGCGACAATCACCTATAGGTAGTGTGGAGCTTTCAAGATGCATGTTTGTATTATTTTCATCCTGAAGGTTACTCTATCAAGTGTACATCTTAATGGCACCGTAGTTAAGGTTTTAACTATTGTTGTGAGTACCAAAGAGTTTTTATTTATACTTGTTCCCCACTTTATTTTCTCAGTGAAATAGATATTATCTCTTATTTGGTATTCTTAGACATTCCATCATGACCAGGTATTTTGTAATTCAGTCTTTTTGCCATGTGGAATATATATATTTTTTAATAATTATATGTTCTGAATACCCTGGGTAGTCTTATTGACTATCTCTATTCATCTAAAACTTAATTAATCAAATAGTGTGACTGATTGAAAATAGACTGTATGTTACTTTATAACTTTACCCTGATTCCTGAATGACAGTACTAGACCAAATCATTCTTGTATCAGATGTTTAATAGATATACATAAGGAAAGTTCAAATGAATGCTGTTTCAGTCTTCTAGAAAGTTCTGAACTGTGGTTAACCTCCTAGCCACAAATAATGCCACATCAAATGCCACATTTAACCCACTCACGCCGGATGACGTGCTGACACGTTTCGTGGTTTTCGCGTCAGACGCCGCCGACGAGATATCTGGCCAAGGCCGGCGCTCGGGGTGAGCGCGCGGGCAGCCCAGGCTTGCAGCCCGTGCGCCCGAGAATCTCGAAGCGTTCGGATGATGCGTTCGAAAACCTCGGTATAGCGACCGTGCAAAGCCGGAATGGCCCCGGCGTGAATGGGTTAAAAAAAAAGTTTCACATTGTTTTAATTTTTTTCTTTGATATTTCAAGAGTTAATTATATACACCAAAAACACACTAGAATGAGAATATTACAGGTTGGGATATGAGTATGAATATGAATTTGATGATTGATGTTTTGAAGTATGAATATTTTCATGGACATGAATGCAAATTTAGGATTGGATGACTCTCCATGTCCATTATAGTCTGGAACAGTTGTATCACATTTCCACTGAAATATTCTATGTATTATGATACATTTAACCCATTCCTGCCGGCACTGTTCCTTCTTTGCATGGCTGCAATGCCGGGGCTCTCGAACGCATAGGCCTAAATCAATTATACGATTGACGCCGCATGCCGGCACCCGGCGCTATGCATATTACATAATCGCCATCTGTGGCCGGCAGTATCGGGTTAAATCAATATAACTTTTTTTTTGTATGTAGATAATAATTATAATTCAGCTACTATACACTATACTCTTTTTAGTGCCATAAGTCTTTATTTTGAAGTGAAAATTTTGAAGAATGGTTGTACTGCTTGTTTTTATGGCATGAGTTTTTTTTTATAATTGAGTTCAAATTGTTTAAACAGACAGAAAGTGTTTATTCTATATTTTATGACGGCTTATTTTGCATGATAAGTATGTTTTAATATAGAAACCCATAAGAAAGTCTTATTGATTGATTAGATATTAATGTTAGCTTATATGAGATTGTTGTTTTTTGTCACACAGAAAATGCCAGAAAGGATAATTCATAGTAAAACCTCATGTTCATACTAATTAATTAAAAGATTTCGGCCCTTCTCATAATGCTCATAACCCTTCCGCTATGAGCATTTTTTCGCAGGTTGGGATCACTTTCACACAACATTTTTTTGTTCAAGATATAAGTTAGTTATTCTGTCAGTTGAGTAACTAATGCATTAAACCAAATGCAAATTAGTATTACTTTGCTGATATTAAGAATCATATCTCATACCACAAGTCTAGAAAATAATAGAAAACACAACATATTCAGATGTCCATACCAGACCAAACATCATAAGATGTGGCCTGTCTTGGAGGTACTAAGGTTATTTCACTTCGAGGATCCATTTTTAATTGTGTATAAGACAAATGACCTCAGCACAAACCAAAGAGATTATGAATGCACAAAAACTTAAACAGGAAAAAAAATGTGCTTTCAGACTAGTGACTGAACAAGAATAACCAAGACATGTAATTAGTGGTTTATTTCTATATTTTGAGCAGATGATATACTCCTTATAATTCTTGTGAAGTGATTTTGTTTTTTGACCCAATGGGAAATGAAATGACATTAAACAGGATAAGGATCAATAGAATTTGAAATTTGAAATGGGCTTGGACTCCCTTTTATTAATATGATTTTATATGGTTGGGTTCTTTGTACAGTGGGTAATTTCTTTGTACTAGATGATGAATTCTAATTTTCATATGGTTGTGTGGATCATTGCTAATGTAATGAGATATTTGTTGAAGGAGTATAGTCTAGGAGAAAGAGTTATGGAGTTGGAGATGGAGATAGACATAGAGATAGCAATAGCAATCAGAGTAGAGATAGAGATGGACAGAAGTAATGGCTGACATAAAAACAAAAAGACACACAGACACGCATAGACACAAATAGACTGGTAGGAAAAGACAGACAGATAGCCACATACAAGGAAGATCAAATGAATTACGATTAACATTTTCTAACAGTAGATATTACATGTATTATAAGGTTAATGTTAAAGACTGTTCATTTGTATATTTTATCAAGTTTATTCATTTTTCTGATGGAATATAACAGCAAAATGTAGATGAAAACATAATTTTAGGGTTGTCTAACATGGAGTATTGTTCTTTCTTTCAAATGAAATCTTCAATGTTTATGATAGATTACTTTGTACAGAAATAACTCTTAACCCTTTGATGACGATGTGTCACACCCGTGTGACACAGCTAAATGCTCGATGACTGGGCGACACACCAGTGTGACGTTCCCGATGCAATATTGCATAGGCCTGGCGTAGGGGGTTTTCACTTATCACCGGGCCCGTCCGGATTGGGTTAATAGTAAGAGAAGCTTTACTAAGGAAAAAGTGAGATGAAGACTGATGAAAGTAAAGAATACTTTATGACCGAGCGATATGCAATAACCAGAATTATGATAATGAGATGCAAAGGTACGTTTTCAATCCCCAAAAGAAGAGTTAGTACAATTAATGTGTTTCTCTACAACAAAGAAAGCCATATTATTTGAAATTTTATCAAGCTATTGTGAATTTGAAAAAAAAAAAGTTTATGTGGTCTTATGTCTTATGTGGAATGATCAAAACATTTCCTTTATTTGTAAAAGAAGATGAAGAATAACATCATGAGATATAATCTTTACACATTCTCGTTATTTCATGTAATTTTCACTGCAAGCCTATCCACAGCATATCTTGTAGATACATTGCTGTGTGCATAATCAATATAAGTACATAAAAATGAAAAAAATGTATAATTATGTGCTACACTACTAATAATTAAAAGAAATAGTCATGACATTTCTATATTTGACATTCTCTGTACACATATTTTATTTTCATCACTATATTTGCAATTTATCAACACTTGGAAAGTTTTAAAGGGTGATTTCATTAGTTTAATTGTGCACAAATTTATTAGAGTAGTAGATTTTTTTGTTGGCCAGCTCTGGTAGAGTGTGGACCTTCAACTTGGATGGCCTGTGTTTGCGCCCTACCCATAGCATGAGAAAGCTTCCAGTGTTGCCAGATGCTACCAGCTCTGTAATGAGCAGGAAATGGTGGGTGAAGGCTTCCATTCAGGCTTCCTGCTTAACACAGCCATAGCCAAGGCCAACTCCTTCCCAGAGAGGTGAAAAGGGGTGCTTGGCCATGCAACAGGATATGCTATGAGCTATAATGCTTACACTGCCCCTTCACTCTGTCACCCATGGGTAACTATTAAACCTTTAAAGTAAAGTAGTATTTATCTTAGGATATATCAGTCTGTTGTTCATATTCTTATGTGTTTCTTTTGCTTTCAAGTATTAGAATCTATTTTTAGTGAGAAAGAAGTCATGCTCTTTTTCTTTTATCTACTTCATTTAATTCATTCAGTCATGCTATTTTTCTTATTGGTGTAGCTAATTCATTTAATTGTCTTATCAGTGATTTCTAAAATACTGAAAAAATATTGTCTCAAAATAGAAGTAATTAAGAATGAATATTTGTATCTTCATAGATCTGATGTACCTGTATCATAGTCAAGATATCTTCATGAGTCACAAGTCTTAATGATATTGAAAGCTTTACACAAGTCCACATGCATATCAATCACTTTGATAAAAGATTTTGTAAAAGTTAGCCTTACCAGTGCATAGGCTTCAGCCTTTTGAACATTTGTCAAGAATTCACCTGAGTGGTTGTCAACCTTTTTAATCCCTTCACCCCCACAAAAAAAAACAACAACAATATTCATATGTAGACTGTATTTATGGCTATCAGAAATGTATTGATCATCCATAACTAAACCTATGTATGATAAATGAAGAATCCAGATATATATACAGAAATTTGTTTAAAGGTTTTACCCAATATCAAAATCACAGTATTCTGTAAACTTGCATAACTCTTAGGTTGAGAACCACTTTTTTACATGAGTGCCTGTTTCTGCCTGACCTAATGTGCCTTTGCAGTGCATGATACACTTTTGTGTCTGTTAGTAGAATGGCTTCTTTCACAGCCAATTTTCAGTGTTTTAAGATAAGAATGATTCTAAGATCCTGTTTTCCTCATTCAGCTGTAAAAGGATTTATCATTATTGGTATTATTATCATAAATGGAATTATTTTGATAATGTTTAAAATCATTTTCATGTTTTTTTTATGAAATAGACTTGCTGCTTCTGAAATATCTTTTCTTTCAATTATATATGTTTCTATAATACCTCTATTATATGTTTTTAATAACTGAGCTATTCAGATTTTATATATTCAGAGTTATTGTTATTTTCAGACAAATAGACGATCATTTATATTTCTAGTTTCAGTTGGACAAAGATGAGTCTGTGATAGTTTTTGATTTGATATGTATTTATATTAATAAAGAACGGATGTAAAAGTTGTTTGCTGTTTATAAATCCTCAGAGTTGTACTCTTTTAATTATATCAATATACAAAATGTATAAAAAGAAAGACAGAGGATAAGAGGAAATTAAGAAAAAAAAAAAAAATATTGTTCAAGATTAACCATTCCTGTAAAAACTTCTATTGTGGATTTCATTTTTTTTCTTTAGTAATGATTCACCATAAGGGATAACAATACAACCTTCTTTTTATTCTCAAGTGATTCAGGATTGTCAGTGAATATGGACGCTAACTTTGCCTTTTGTCTTCCCTCGGCCCTTTGGGCAAGCCTTGACAAATATTTTTGCATCAATATCCACGCACAATA
>BOPN01000614.1:312500-320000 GCA_017312705.2 Penaeus japonicus
AAGAATTCAAAAGTGTACTACTTGGAAACCTTTTCTGTGTATCAAGGAAATACCTGCAGCAGAGGTCATAATCTTCCCACAAACCACGTTCCTATATCCCCTATGTAGGCCGGGCCTCGACATTATTTCGTAATAAACTAGAAATGAAATTGAAAGTTAATTTTGGTAATACGTCTTCAGAGTCATGGCTGATCAAAGAATCGTGCACGGTGCTAAAATACGAATGGTTTTGAAAGGAAAGAACAAGAAGAAGAAAAAAACGTGTATTGTTTTAGTAGATTATGTGGTGGGATGATCACTAAAAAAGATGATTTTGTAAAATATTCAAATATGTACCTTACATAGTAATAGTCAATAGTAATAGTCATTATTAACTTAACTAGACTTCCCATCTGACGGAAATACACTCGAGAGTCGCGATTACTTAGTGGCTTTCCTCTCGCCACTGTATTTCATTTCATCTAAGTGTAGACGTTACTGTATTCATACATTGCTGCATTTATAATCACATATTCATACCCATGTCCACACACAATCCACACACAAATGGCCTATTTTTGATCTTCCGCTCTAAGATCCTGAAAGACTTTTCGATGGTGGAGTTCATGAACGAGGCGACTTACGAGCCCCGACGGCGCGGGTGGGAACGCTACACGTACAAGACGGAGGAAGACCAGAAGCGGAACACCTTCCAAGAGAAGCACACCTGCTTTCCCAAAGTACGTGGCTATTTGCGGGGAAAGTTTGTGTGTGGGTATGCATGTGTGTGTGTGTGTGTGTGTGTGTGTGTGTGTGTCTGTTTTACATAATGATTTTATAAGGTAGAATCAAAGTCTGAATCAGACTATTTGTCTTTCTCTCACAGATGAAGGGCCTAAAAAAAATCTACATCTTGTTTTTATTTTGACAATACAGACGATATATATAATGTTAAAGATACAGTAGTCACATGCAGAGATTGGGAGTATCATCGGTCCTTTGATAGTTTAAAATTGTCCTCCGCTTATAAATCTATTTAACCATAAATACAGATCAGTGTATACAGCAAGGAAAAGGCTTCATAACTATCGATGGTACCTGTTAATTAATATAATCATTAAAGTATCGCTAGCGGTATGCAATTATCTTAAGGTCCAGCGCTGCCTGAGGCACCGCAGGTAGCGCTCGAACTGCTTCCCTTGTGGTTGTGATGATCTGTAATTTTGGGTCTTTAAATCTGAAAATTAGGAGATAATTTTCCTTTGGCAACTGTTATTGTTTTAGAGTAAAGTACACAATCTATATCCGCTTTGACTGAGACTGAAATCGCCCACAGATTAAGGAATTTCAAAATGCAGGAGACTTCGCCAATAAATTCGGTGGCAGACCTTGCATCTTTCCGGGGCGCATCGCCTCTCCTTATCAACAGGTCAGAGTCTTTTGTCCTCTTGTCGCGAGTAGAGCTGTTGATGATAGTGCAAAAATATTACGCGCAGCCACATTTGGTGGATACTGCGCAACGGGAAGATTAGTTTGGCTACTCCTGTGTTATTTGGAGAATTGCTTAAAGTCATCCATTTGCTAAGATGTGAATTTGATATACAGCAGCATATGATTATTACACCACAATAGTCTATTGAAATGGCCTGCTCGATAACTCCTTCACACCCGTTGTTTTCTTTGTAAACAGGTACGCCGTTGTCACGCCGACTGGCCTGACCGCATTGACTTCGAGAAATGCCGACGGTACTCACTGATGGTGGCCTACAGAAGTCTAGAGGGCAAAGTGATGTATAAAAACCCACACTGCGCCAGGTGCAACTTCGTCAATGTCTCGCAGGGCGATCTTCAGTGCCCACAATCGATTAAATACACAACGCTTGCTTTACAAGTGCTATCCCAGCCCCTCTGCTTCAGCGTCCTCATGGACTTCCGGGCCGGTCGCTGCGATGAGAAAACAGAACTCTGGGATCCGGTCCTTGAGATCTGCCACAAGATTCACTGCGGCCACTTGTTCAAGCTGGTGGCTGGAAGGTGCGAGAGGGATGTTGAGGCGTATGACTCGCTTTCTAACTCGAGCCTTCTGGACAATTCATGCCCGAAGAAGCGCCTCAACATAACGGAGTATGTACCCCGAAGCGACGGCTCCATCTTCGTCAATGCCTCCAAGAAGGTCTACGCCAAGGGGGAGTTCGAGGTCACGAACGACACGCAGGTCCTCGTCTGCCACAATGTGAGCCACTATATCGACGCCTTCACCGCTGTCCACCAGTACCTGACGCTGGTCGTGCTGAGCATCTCCCTCGTGGCACTGGCGCTGCACATAGCCGTGTACATCTTGGTTCCTCGGCAGAGGAACCTCCCGGGGAAGAACCTTTTTTCTCTCTCGTGCTGCCTCTTCGTCGCCCACATCTTGTTCCTAACGGGAACGAGGCAGACGGAGGTATATGGCCTTTGCATGTTCCTGTCATGCAGCCTTCACTACTTCTGGCTTGCCTCCTTCTGCTGGATGAATGTGATGAGTGTGGATGTGTGTCGCACCTTCAGCAGCCAAGTCTACCGTGGTAATTCTGGCGGCAGGAAGACCTACCTCCTATACTCACTCTACGCCTGGACAGTTCCCGCGCTCGTGGTTGCACTGGCGCTCTTGCTAGAATGGGTCGACCTCCTGCCAGAGTATCGGCCAGAATACGCGACGAAGCTCTGCTGGATCAACAACCGCCACGGCCTGGCGCTCTTCTTCCTCCTGCCGGTGGGTGCAATCGTCATCGAGAACGTCGTACTTTTCCTTGTCTCGACTTATGGCATCTGCAGGCAGATGAAGGCGGCGCGCTACGCCAACGTGAGATCGCAGAGCGCAAAAGGACCCCAGAAGAAAACGGAAGTCAACTTTTCAAGCCAGCTGGCTCAGGTACAATTTCATTTTGATGTTATGACACGGACACACCCACACCCACACACAATTATCTATCTCACAATTCCCACGTGCAATACACCTACAGAATTAGCATGATAGCACGGTCTCCATAATATAAACGTCCCGCATCTCATCTCCCGCAGAATCATCACACCAGGAGGGACCGAGTGCGACTGCTGCTGTACATGAAGCTGGGTGTCATCCAGGGCCTCACTTGGCTCACCGGATTCATAGCGGCGTTCGTGGATATCCCCGCATGCTGGTATCCATTCACGGTGCTCAATGGGCTACAAGGGGCGTTCATCTTCGTCTTTTTCGACATGAAGCAAAAGGCACTATCTGCATTTTAGTCACCTTTGCCTCTATTTCCCCGTGTCATTTTGCATTTACATATGAATGTACTGTATATGTATCAATATATACTATTCATAGACGATATGTTTAATACTGTAGTTAACTTTTAAGCTTGCTATCCCTTCTAAAAAAGAGAGAAAAAACGCACTCGCAATAAAGTACAAGTAAAAAAGAGAATAAGAGAAATAAACAACCTTCTTGATGACACAGGTGGCAGAGGCGGTATGGGAAGCAGTGACGAGGCGCCCCTGGACCAAGAGAAGCACCTCCTCAGACACGCGCACCACTGCTACAGGCGCTGCAGGACACACTGACAATAAACGCAACGAGTCGTCTGAGTCCTACAGGTGTGCCGACTTTCTTGTGTTTCGGTGTTTTTAATAAGGCTAATTTTCAAGGGATAACACTGCAGTTGTTGTTTACAGATATGGCTGAGAAGTAAAGGATGTTTATTTATAGATCTTTATAAAATCTGTTACTAAATGTATAAAATTATAGTCACAAGAAAATGACGCAACCATTATGTACATATATCTGGAGGCATAAACGCCAATGCTATTGTTTCTAATCCACACCATGTTTTTTTTATTCTAGATATTACTTTAATTTGTTCAATAATTTCGTTCGTACACTCTTTTAACTCACACATTGTTTAATTCCACTTAAAAAAAAACAAAAACAAATTTAAACTGGTATCAACGAATAGATTTCTACATGTCTTACTGCTGGAAACGTTCATGCCCGCAGCGAGTCTGAAGGCGAGAGGCTGGGCACGACTGCGAGTCATGTGCCGTTGGGGATTGAAAATACAGGCTGGGACAGAAGCCGGAAGGTGACCCAAGCACCGAAGGGCGTGGTCGGTGGCAGGTGAGTGGAGGAGGAGAAATAAAGTTGAGGTCAGACGTGATTTGCCTTAAGCTATGGTAGGTTTGGGACTGTCTTCCTATGAGTTACTTTTTTTTTGGTAATGGAGTTAGAGGGTGCAAGAATATGAGGTTTGGGATTTCTGCGAATCATAATGAGCTTTATTGTTTGTAAATAATGAAATTAGTATCTAACAGACGTCCCCCAAAGCAAAACAAAACTATATATATATATATATATATATATATATATATATATATATATATATAGAAGCAAAAATACGAAGACAATTAACATGAGCCCGACCCCCCCCCCCTGCGAACTCAGTCCAGCGACAGCAAAACAGAACCGTCCAGCTCCTTCGCCAAGCCTCCCTAGCGATTCTCGACAGCGAGCTAAGGGGTCAGGACGCAAGACGGAGGCGGATAGCGTGGGCGTCGGAGGGGTGAGGAACGGCGACCTCCGCGGCGGGGTCGTGCGAGGCAAATTTGATGACGAAGGTCCGGATCCACAGGTCGTCAAGGTGAGTGGTGTTTCATGTTGCCCGAGGGGGTATATTTTCCGAAGTGTGGCGCGTCACTAAATACTGCGATAGTGGTATTGGTGGATTCCTCTCACCCTCTGCTGGGGTAGGGTAAAATATTAATGATATTGAGTAAAGTTGTTGCAGGACGGAGCCTAGGGCCAATAACTAGGTTGTTGTAGTAAATCTACCTTCAAGATGGCGAATCCAAAATGGCGGATCAAAGCTAAGCCAAGCCGCAGAACGGAGCGGGTCTTTTATTATTTCCCCGTCTCCTCATTTCAGCTCATTTCGTAATCGTTTAAAAATATGGGCGCATAGACTCTCGTCGGTGCAGCGTGCGCAGTCTAACAGGCATAAGCTAAAGCACATATTTTAATACGTCGGTGAATCATTATTTGGAGCGAATCCAAAGTTAGAATTAAAAGAATCGTGGAATTACGCAGAAGTATCTGAACCGGGAAGCCTTGGTATTGCGTGTAGATATTGCAGGGAAATCTGTTGATGAAGTCACTAGCCGTATATGCATTAGTCATATATCATATCTATTCTGAGTTCAATGTGGTACTTGAATTAATTTTGTATTACTCTCATTTTTGTCATTTGTCTTTTTAATATTGTCATAAACGTCCATGTGATATTTTTGAAAATATAAACTCTCACTCAATCAGTCAGTCAGTCAGTCAGTCAGTCAGTCAGTCAATCAGTCAGTCAGTGTCCTAATTTTCGTGGGCGTTAAGATTGATAATTTAATCATATTAAACATCATCTCTTTCACCCTTAGTGTCACCATCGTGACGAAACGATAGTGCTTGATTCACAATATTTTCTTATCTTTCGCATTGTTGCATTCATCATTCTCTGTTCTAAGAAGGTTGGTAGTAATACCTTACAGATTACTGCCATCGTCTACCCTATCTGTTTTTTTTTCTTGAAAAAAAAAGTGGAAAATGCAATCTTAAAATCAACATTAAAATTCAAAAATATAAACGTCTGTTGTGCTGCAAACTTCTCTCTCTTCTGTTGCCTTTTATTTTCTACTTTATTATCTTGGCCCTTGCGTGTATGGTGATGACCCAAAGGCTTGTCAGTGCAGGTACCTGGAATGCCCTAGGATGCAGCCAGTACCGCGACGTCAGCTGAGGATCAGGCTCTTCTCAGCGTAGATGGCCAGAACGCCGCATGCCAGAGCGCCCGCGGAACACCAATCGAGGACCAGGATGGAAGAGGATGACATGAAAGTGCAGATGCAGAGGATGACCAGAAATAGAGCTTGTGTGATGAAAGCCAGTGTACTCGAGTGGGCCTTTGCTGAGCGCCATTGTCAGTGAAGTTCCGTGAACGCCGGCGACGTGCAGATTTCGAGGAGGACCAGTTCCAGATTTGCCGAGGAAGCTTCCTGTGGATCCCGAGGACATTATCCAAAAACCGCGGCGGACGACTCTACAGGGGCGTGCGGATCTCGAAGAGGATCAGTTCCAACGCTTCGGGTGAAATGCCCGTGGATTCCGAGGCACCACTTAAGGGCCAGAGTGTGGGGCACGAGGTACTGAAGAGGACCAAAGGACAGACAGCACGCTCGACGACACCACGGGTAGGTGGCCGGGCGTTGGAAGAACAGCAAACAAGTAAATCTACCTTCAAGCGAACATATCCAATGTGGCGGATCAAACCCAAGTCAAGCCATGTTATCATTGCGCGGGTCCCGAACTACTTATCCTCGCGAAGATCAACACAGGCGGGGCGAGACATGAGGCTCGTCATCTCTACCCAGCTCGACCATGGCCGTCCCCTTGCACAGACTCTCGATTTGACATTCCAGGGCCAGAGATCGAGTCACATGACCTTCACTGCTTCCCAGCAAGACCTCCGTTGTAATCTCATCATACTGGACTGATGCCATAGCCTGCTTCAGTCAAATAAAGGATTAAAGCTGATCGACAGTTTCTCTGCTCAAACCAGCCATTTGTAGGCTGCTCT
This sequence comes from Penaeus japonicus, assembly GCA_017312705.2. Taxonomy (NCBI): domain Eukaryota; kingdom Metazoa; phylum Arthropoda; class Malacostraca; order Decapoda; family Penaeidae; genus Penaeus; species Penaeus japonicus. The sequence goes on from BOPN01000614.1 coordinate 319,118, forward strand.
CGGACAAACCAAGCAAGAGTAGATATTACAGGTATACACAAACCTGCAAAGTCACGATGACAACGAAAGTGCAAAATACCCCTATCTGCGAATACGTCACCCTCACGACTGGAACGACTGATCCTACAACGTGTTGAATCTTCTGGAAGACGCAGGTGTAGATGGCGTGATACATACCCCTGTAATGGCTCCCAATAGATAGATTGCACAATATACCGCACAGCACATATATAAATTGTAGGGTTATCTTCCCACACTCTATCTCAGTGCATATTACTCCTTATTATTTATATTTTAGATCACTCTTTTCTACCAAGGCCTAGATTGTGGAGTGTAATAGGGTTCTGTGGATTAATTCCAATATATATGAATGGCAGAGGGTGAAAGGAATCTGAAAAAAATAATCAACATATAGCTATAAGAATTTCAGGATCTTAACTATAGCTGTCGTAATTACTGCATGAATATAGCAGTAGATAAACGGATATAGAAATTCAATACTTCGCGATTGTTCGTACGATACTAAATCCTTCTACACCTGTACAAGTTCACTTTACATACAGTCCTTGGGCTTGCTATAAACTTTCTTCACGACACTTTCCACTCTGTCCCGCTCGCAGCGACGCCCGAAATTCGGCGCCGAGGGCGCGTCCGAGGTCCCGGCCGCCCAACCTCCGGTTTCCCCCGTCGCTCCGAACCAACTCCTTCAGACGCCGCGGGGAAAGCGGAAAGCAGAGCTGCACCGCGTAGTGGACCTTCTCCAGCAGCTCAAGGAGTCGCACAGGAATTCGCTGGATTTACCAGACCTGGTGCACCAACTCCTCCTCCGTAGCGGCGCGTCCACAGGGCCGACGGGAACATCCGGGACGGAAAAGCTCGCCAA
>BOPN01000614.1:325000-327500 GCA_017312705.2 Penaeus japonicus
TGCATGTTAAATATATTCTCCTTCATTTTCAAACACTGATTATAAACTGTTATTGCACCTAATCATATCTCTGATGTGCTTATATTGAGTGCCTGTTTAAAACTTTTTAATGTTTTGAATAACTGACTATTTCCTTTCCTCTGCAAAAGAACTGTTACATTCTTTAATCCAGGATTGTTAGTATTTACATATATGTCTGCCAAATAAGTGTGATACTATATCTATGTCTCTCTATGTCAAAAGATCTGAGGTTTGATCAATAAAGAAAGAAAAAGAAAAGAAAAGTGACATCATACCTATGATACAAGAGTGTGATATATTACCTATTTCTATGTCAAAAGATCTGAGGTTCTAGAAAGGGGAAAAAGAGGGGTTGGGAGAAGGGGAAAATAATAATGTAGTAGCATAACTAAATACATCCTTACCTCCTCCCACAGATTTCCTAGGTTATATGCCCTATCACCTTTGATGCTGATACCCATTTACTACACAGTTAGACCCCCCCCCCTCATCCTGGATCCACCATTGCCCTCTATCATCAGCCAAAACAAAGAGGAACACAATAAAAATGTCAATCAAACAACATAAGTAGGATTCTCTCCTTTATTGTTCAGAGATAAAAATATAACATCTGAGAATGATATATAATAATATATATGTTGAGATGAACTTTGAACAACAATCAAACACAATAGAAGATTAACATTCATGTTTATATCAATTTTTTTTTGTCTTTAACAATTAACAGCTCCAGGAACATTAGTTCTATTTAAAGAGTACAAACTACAATAACAATGATAGAAGAACATTACAAAGTGATTTTAAAGAGAAATATCCCTGATCCAACTGTATAAACTGAACCCTTAACTTTCTTCTTAGAAAAAAAAAAGTAATAAAAAACTGAAGCCAACTTCCCTTTTTAAACCTTATTACTTACTGCAAAATACTGGTGTTATAAAAAATATATATATATCATTTGACTACTTAATTAAAATCTCCATCAACTGACACAAATGTTTCGCTCCACTTTCCCGAGAACTAAATGAAAACCATCATCAAAAGTGGAGGAATCACAGGAAACAAGCTACATAACTCAAAATCAAATTCATGTACTGTTTAAGACAAAGAGATCTATCATTACTCTCTTAGCCAGAACTCAAAATAGTGCTATTACAATGATCATTACCAAATCAGGCAGTTTCATAATTTACAGATTACAGACTTATCAATTAACAGCGTGGGGAACGTGCAGAACATAAGCAAAGAGAATCACATCCTAAAATATACAAATATGAAATCAAGAAAGGAAGAATAATTAGTCAATGAATATTCATCTTTATAATTTCTTCTTGTAATCAGACGTACTTGTGTTCTTTCACAAAAATGAAGGCAATATCCTGTCATCATGTAGAGAAACACATGAACTTCATCTTCCCTTGATGATGCTAAACAATTTTGTCATAGCAACGTATATAACTTTTCCCTTAAATCTTGATTTCTTTCAACAAGCCCTTAAAGAGCCTATACCCAAATAAGAAAATATGAAATTGGAACTTCACTCTGTCAGAATAAGACCCTTAAAAAATAATTGAACAAAACTTACATCTGAATACTATTTTTCCTACTATAAGCTAATAGAGCCAGATCTTATAGATGAAAGGAATGACTTTCTTAACCTGTAGAGTGTGCAATGATACCACCCTGTGGTGTGCAATATTCTTTTTTTTTTCTTTTTTTAAATTTGGAAATATCTATTCAGGATATTACCTGGTGTAAAAGAAAACACACACACACACAAAACTCGCAAAGTCATTCACGCAATCACTCCCTCATTAATTCTCTCTCGCTTAGATGAAAATAAAAAGGAACTATTCTTAATCAATGTAAAAGAAATGGATACATTAATTAGTATTACATATATAATACTACAAGAACAGAAGATTCTTGCTGATGCTTTGCCACACATTCCTCTACAAAATACTACTTTTATCCCAATTTCATAAATGTACATGGACAATTACTTTTTTTCTTTATTTTTCCTTTCTTTTTAGTGGTCTATAAAAAAATATTCAATGAATTGCATAAATGGCCCCACACGTTCCAATATTCATTTTGGATTATTAGTCTTATGATAACTGCTTCTAATCAGAATTATACATGATACTCAATACTATAAAAAGCAAAAAATTCAGTGTTGATATCTTTGTGCAAATGAAAGAATATATTAAAATATAAAGCTTTCAATAATTATTGTTTAAAAAGCTTAAAACTTAACAGCTTAAACATTTTATAACATACCCTTTCCTAATTTCCAAATCCACCCCCATGAAAAGAGGTAAATATTCCCTCCCCCCCATGAAAAACAAAAACAAAAAACAACACAATCGTAAGTCAAAAATGGATATCATTATTCCCATTCTCATGCAATCACACTTATCATGAAGAATACTCACACTACACTTCTTATGCATAAAAAAACATAAAACCCATGTGTTTTTTT
>BOPN01000614.1:337500-345000 GCA_017312705.2 Penaeus japonicus
TGATATAGCTAACTCCTATATATCACCAACCACTAAATTCATGGAACAACTAGTGATTTAACTTGTATAACCAAAAATGACTACCTCCCTATCAGCCCCTTCAGTAAAATGCATACAAATGCTCACTATCATTATTATGACCATCCTTTTGGTTGTAATTTGACATGTCTGACACAATTTTATGAATATCTCCCTTCCGGCCTACAGGGAGCATTATGTGTATGAAAATACCAAAGAATATAATATATATAATACAAATTGAGGCCATGTGACCTTACTGCCTTTGTATTTGGTTTGATATTGTTTTAGTCAATATCCTTGCAAAATAAGATGAGCCATGTTACAAGTGTATTGTATTTACCCATAGTGGATGGATGTCATGACAAGTTTTTGGCCTAATAGCAGACATCATGATATACAAGATGATAGTTGTCTTGCAATAATTGCCGTAAGGGGATAGTGGACTGCTATGTTTCTATATTGTACTATGAGTACATCCATCCATCCATCCACAGTCTCTAGTGGGTACTATCTTCATAGAGCGATGACACACAACAAGATTCTAACCTCCTGCTTTAAAGTTCTAGCAATGAAGGATGTACAGGCATAATGAGAAGAGGAAGGCAACTCAAACCATGCCCAGTGTCTACAATGTGCTCCTAAGATGGTAAGCTGTCTTGTGCTGTGGCACTCACAGTCATGGTTACTATTTATCATATTTGTGTTCTGATGTAAAATAAAGTTGTTTTTTGTCCTTCCATAAAATTGCAATATTTTTATCACACTGAGGTCAAAGACAAAAATGAGCTGATATTGACCCTATTCTACAAATTTAGTCAATTGCAACATTGAGACATTTAACCCATTAGCCGCGGATGGGATGATTTGTTGCCAAGGCAGAGTCAGTCGTAGATGCAGATGGCACAATGCCAGACAATGTAAACCCGCCATCCTACTGCCTAAATATCTTATTAAAACTGCGACCAATGGGTTAACCCATTCACAAAATGGCACATAAATGCCGAAGGCCACTCCTGCCAGCAAGATACTGTGGTAAGCCTGTGAGTGCTTTTCACCCGCCTGATTCTATGAGGAGGTTTTTGTCCTTTTTTTGACAAGTTAAGAAAAATGTGTAAATACAAATGATACTACAATGTGTAGAGGGATAGATTATAATGTAATAGGATGTCTTCCATCATGAAGGAAATATTCTGATGATAGATATCACTTCCTCCAATACATAGTAGAACAAAAAATAATGAACACAAAAATGGCCCTAGTTTTACAATGAGTAACTGAGCATATAAGGTAGCTGCCTTGATCAGAGATAAATCCCATCTGGGGTGCAGCGTAGATGCACTAGTGCCTGTCTTGGGGACTGGGCAAGAAAAATTTCCCCTGTCTGCAATGGGTTAAAATTACATTTGAAAGAACTTTAGAGTATGCATCAACCTCATTTGTTGGAGCATACAATGTGGGATAGGTCCAAAGTTTCCTAGCCACAATGGTTAGAGCTTCTCTTACAAAATTAGATACATTCTAGCTGGCAGTATTGAAGGCTGAAATGGACAGAAAATCTACCAAGATCATTGACAAGCATTTATGCACTAGGAAGGCCACTAATGAAAAACATGGGTGTCACAACTCTTTCTTCATTTCATTTGGTGTATGGACTCCATATTTGCTCATTATGTAGATTATACTTTGTGTAAAGAAGTAAAGAGAGGAAGGTGCTTGATAATGGTCATAACAGACCTTGCACACTTATAATCTTTTTGTTTTCTTCTGCTGTTGGGATGAGCTGACCTGGAGATGGCACTCTGGTGCAGTTCTAGGGGAAAAGACTTGCCCCTGGAACTTAACCCCTCTGTTGCAGACATACTGGCCAGGGCATCCACTAATTGTAAAGGTAGTTTTGAACCATGATATATATATATATATATATATATATATATATATATATATATATATATATATATATATATATATATATATATATATATATATAAATTATCTAGATACAGAAAAAAAAAAAAAGACAAAATAAAACCACATTAGAAACAAAACCAATCTCACACCTACCATATTAGCCATAGACTTCTCGCTCCCATCCTTGACACGGCGGACGTACCCGCCCTGCATCACTGCCATCACCAGCCCCAGGAAGGTGAACATGCGGCCTTGGTCCATGGAGCTGTAATGGTGCTTATGGTGTGTGACGAAGGTTAGTGTAAATTCTAGGCCGGAGTACAGGAACAGGTACAGGAAGTACACATGTCCCAGTCTTATCAACTTAGAGCGCTCTGAAAAAGAGTTTTGTATGAGAATTAAGTGGGAGATTCATTCATGATTCTAATTAGACTGATGATGGGTACAAGAGTTTCCTCTGGATATTATTGGATGTATTAAAACATTTCTTTTAATCAGAAAACTTCTTTAGAACTGTCAGATAATTCAACTAATTTTCACTGTGCAAAATAACAAAATTTGAGTCTATATAATATCTGACACAAAACTTCCTGATTCTAACATAAAAAAGGATAAAGAAGAAGAAGAAGAAAAAGAAAAAGAAAAAGAAAAAGAAAAGAAGAAGAAGAAGAAGAAGAAGAAGAAGAAGAAGAAGAAGAAGAAGAAGAAGAAGAAGAAGAAGAAGAAGAAGAAGAAGAAGAAGAAGAAGAAGAAGAAGAAGAAGAAGAAGAAGAAGAAGAAGAAGAAGAAGAAGAAGAAGAAGAAGAAGAAGAAGAAGAAAAAAAAAAAAAAAAAAAAAAAAAAAAAAAAAAAAAAAAAAAAAAAAAAAAAAAAAATGCTACAAAAAATACAGCTACCACTTATAGTAGAGAAACTACTAACCTTCCTTTTCCAGTCCTTTCACAGATCTGAAAGAGAAGAGGGAGCGAGGGCTGATGAGATCCCAGGCTTCGGACAACCCGGTTCCAAGCGATTTCCTTCTCTTTGACTACAAGATAAAGATGGGAGATAAAAATATGAACATGAGTTTACTATCCATATTTGAAGAAAAAAGGTAAACTAAAAATATATAAATATGAAATACAAATAAACATATACACAAGCAATTAGCATTATACAAATATCATTCTTATCTCCAATACCATAATATCAGCACAACCAATTCTGACCCATCCAATCAAAAACACCTACTCACCTACCTACTCTCTCTCTCTCTCTCACACACACACATACACACACACAAACACACACACAAACACACACACAAACACACACACATATATATACACTCTTATATTTTACCTCAGGAAGTGTTTCCTCAAAGAAGACATAGAAGTACAACACATTGAGGACAGCCAGCACGAGAGCATAGAGCGCTGAGGCCATGAACCAGCCTGTGCTACCCCATCGTGAGAACATGGCCCCGATGGCTGGCCCAACTGTAAATCCAATGCTGAAGGCCACGCCAATCATAGCCTGTGGGTGGAAATAGAGAGGGGGGGAATCAGAACTAAAATAAGATTAAAAATCAGAAGAAAAATATTGAGAGAGATATCTGCAACATCTATGGTGGGAAAGGGAGAAAAGATGAACAGCAAGCAGTTAGACAGAATAAAATCAAGAAGGAGAATAGGGGAAAGAGGACAAGATAATGATGAAAAAAAAGTGCAAAAAGAAGAAAATCTACAAATAGTCTTAGAAAGATAGACAATCCTTACCATTCCCTTCGCCCGTGTCTTTTCCTCCGAAATGTCTGTCATTATGGAGTAAGCGAGAGACACGTTGCCCTTGGTGGCTCCTCCAATAATTCTTGCTAGCACAAAGATGGCGAAGTTACTCGCTATGGCCCACATGCCATACGAGGCTGCCACTCCAATCTAACGCCAAAAAGAAAATCAAAGATCAAATATAAAATAAAACAAATAATGAAGTTATAATCCAAACTGTGTTTGATTTGTACTTATATTGTATATGCTCATGTGTTTGCCCTTGTGCATGTGTGTGTGTATGTTGATGATAACAATATCAGTACCACTAGAACAATATTGATAGTATTAGAAATAAAAACATTTCCCTAAAATCTAAGGAATATTATTAACAGGGATATATGGTAAGCCTCCCTATATCATCAGCATATTTTACATATGGATGGTCCCATAAGCATTTAGTCACCAAAGACTCCATTAGGAGGCCTTCCTGACTTTACCTCCTTAACCTTGAATTTTGGGGAAAAAGAAGGATATTTCTAATGCCATTACTACCATGATTAATCCTAGTATCCTTATCAAAATTACTATAATCATCTTAACATTAATTCTTTATCATCATGACATTAATAATAATAATAATAATAATAATAATAATAATAATAACATAAATATAAATGTTTATTCACAAAAATTCAAGGAATGTGGTAAACAGATGAGGTCCTAATTAACTCCTTGGTGACTAAGAAATATTGAAAAGTTTGTGTAGTAAAATAATAATAATTAAATGAAACTATAGTTGACAGTTCACATATCAATGCCCTATGCCAATGTGTTAATCAGATGCTCATGAAATATTTGATATATCTACCTTATGCAAACTATAGTTTATTGTCCATTGTGTGCTTTGTTGCTATGAACCAAACAAATAATGAATAGGTTGCAGTCAAAAAAGAATGTGATCAATGTTAAATATTTCTTAATATCACTCCCTAAAGTGTAGCCTTTAAATTATCTATTTTTTGTTCCTAATATTTAGTATTATCATATTGAAGGACAGATCTGATAATAAAATGTAAGCACGCAAGAGTGTATAGATGAACATGAACACTGTACATGAACCAATCAGCTTTCTAGCTACAAAAGAGGTGTGCCTTCAGTGCAAACTGTGCCCATTATGATACTGTGACTATAATACACACACACATACACAAAAAAAGATTTAAAAAATTGGGGGTCAGACACCACCATTCAACACTTTATAAACAAATCAGCAAATAGCCTCCTGTCATACCAAGGTACAGATAAACACCGTCCTTCGACCATACACATCAGACAACGCTCCGGTGATAGGTGATGACAGGAACTGTAGTAGGGAGAACAGGGACCCCAACAGGCCTAGAGATGAAGAACATGGAAGAACGATAAATAAATGGACTGGGACCAAAACTTTTATATGTGTAGGTTTGGATATTGTGTAAACAAATTAAAATGGCATAATACAAGTAAAAGAAAAGAAATCATCCAAGTAACATAATTAATTCCTGTCATATCATCAGAGAGAAAAAAAACAACAACTTTTGACTGTTCCACTTGTTAATGGAAATAGCATAAAATACAGTACAAGTCTGTCCATTGCCAAGTATTTCATTACTCTATGAAGGTATAACCCAGGTGCAAAATTTGTACAGGGAAGAGAGAAGAGCAGCAAGAGAGAGTGGAAAGATTCTACATATATGAAGAGGAAGGAATGGCTTATTGGTGGAGAGAAGTGGAAAGTGGCAAGATGGAAGATGTGATGGACAGAGAAATGAATGAAGGAAAAGAAAACAAAAGGAGAAGAAAAAGAGAATAAAAGAAAGGGAAGAAGAAAGGAAAGAAAATACAAAAGAAGAAGAAGAAAGAAAAGAATTAACAAAAACATGTCAATAGATAGACAAGATGAAGGCAGAAACAGATGTAAATCATAAAATGTGAGGCACAGCCAGGCTAGGGAGTGTCAGAACTAAAGCCACAGTTAATTCACTTTTTTATCTATTTAATCCTCCATTTTTCTGCTTTTTCCTAGATGATGGCCTCAAGTTTCACCTCTAATCTTAACAAAAGTTATTTCTCTGCATTTCTTATATCCTCTCATCATCACAATAACAAAAGAAATGAAAAACTTTAAACAGAAAAATAAAAGAGAAACGAAGAAAGAAAAAAAAGCCACATTACCTCCGAACAACACAGAGTGGAATTTTGATGGAACTCCGATAGCCTCCTGGAAGGCGACAATCCAAGAGAGCAAGGTGGAGTAGAGTCCACTGCTGTCATTTCTAGAGTAATATTCCAGGAGGGCTGGAAACAGCGGCAGAATGACTGTAAAGCCGAGGAGGTCCAGCAGTAAGCTGATGAACATCACTTTCTGCATCTTGGAGGAAGTCTGTAGGAAAATGATATAAAATATATTGTTATCTTATTTGAAAAAGGAAACATACATAAGCAAACTGCAGTATTTGGACTTACATCTTCAAAGTTGAACAAAAACAAAAATATCAATCTCAATAAGCCAAATATGATAAAAACAAAGAGAGCAAAAATAGGTTTCAAAAGAAATTGCCAAAATCAATAAACATCCATCAGGTAACAAAAAGCAAAACAAAAAAAAGCTTTAAAGCCATTAACTTTAAGACAGCCTTTCCTGTCAAAAAAGTAAGCAAATGAAGACTTCAATCTAGATTGAAAGTAAAACATTATATATCATATATTTGCTTATTGCTGCTCAGGCTGGCAAGATAACAAGTGCACACAGCCTCAGAGTGCGAGTTTTCACCTGGTGCAGAGCTGTGGTGATAAAAGATTTTTCTATGTTTACATTATTTTCACAAGTGAAGAAAAATGTGTTTTTGCAAACTCCCACAAGTAAATACATTGGAAACAATGTATAAGGTGTGTTTAGAGGGAGAGATCATAATGTGATAGGATATCATCCAGTGTGAGCGAAATATCACTAGGACGTAATAGGACGTCGCCCAGTGTGAATAGGTTAAAACGTGTAGTCAGGGCTGGGCATCTAAAGGTGTGGGTTTTCTATTATTTTCTATATTTAGGATATGATATATGAGAATATTTTTGATATCACATCACTGTGACACTAATTAGAATTTTGTTATACATACTTACACAACTGAAGGGATGAATAGCTTGTAATTTTACCAAAAAGAAGAATGCAGTGCAAACATGATCCCACACCATGAAACATGCCCATTATGGATGGGTTAACCCCTACAGGAAGGCAAAGTTCAGAGCTTTATGTGCACACAAGACAGCAATATTTTTTCAGATTGTTAATACAAAATCACTTCTGCTCAATTGTTTTAAAATGTATATTTTTCTGCTGGGTAACTTGGACTTTTTTGTGATTTTTGCCTTATACTGTCCAAGGTGTAAAGAAACTAGAGTGTGACAATTGCCATAATTGAACTTTAAAAGAGTTGAAAAAAAGTTGAGAACATTATTTGATTAGTTTTTCACACACATGCCAGGTACATACTTCTTTCTAAGCCTTAAAACTATATAGCAATAACCACAGATGTAAACTAACACCAAAACAAAGATGCAACTTACTGAATAATAAAACTAAAATAAATACATATAGATGATACCTACCATCATTCTTTAGACTACAAAATATCCAACCAACATATATAATAATCACAAAAGAATCTCAAAAGATCATACTGTAAAAAAAAAAAAAAAAAAAAAAAAATCATAAGTGTAAGAATGAGTTGAAATGTTCACAAATAATATTAATATTAATATTCACAAAATGAAAAATCCTTTA
>BOPN01000614.1:350000-352500 GCA_017312705.2 Penaeus japonicus
CCCATACACAGCGTTATAATGAAGTTATATCAATTACTTACACTTTCTTGCATCTTCTCAGACGTTGTATTCCTTGGCAATCTTACCTGCCGTCTCTGCACTTATTTGTGTTCATAGATTTCGAATAGAGCAAAGGAAATCAATGGAAATGGTGTTCAATAGCGCGATCAGCCTGGTCACCCAATTGACAGGTGACCAAAGGAGCTTTCTCGGAAACTTTTGGATTCGTATTTCTACTTCAATTTTTAACCTTTTCTTCTCCCTCTGAGTTCTTCAGACTTCTCTTGGTGATTCTCCGTGATTTTATGAATAGATTCTATATGGTCTTTAAAGAGCTCCCATCCTACTGTAAATAATATAGTGATAAATAATACCTGTTTGCGGCTTAGTCGTAACCGCGCCTCTCTCAACACGCGGAAGTTCTGTCGCATAGAAAACGGGATCACTTGGGGGGGATACCACTCAATTTTATCAACACCACCTAAAACTACTTTCACATGCTTAAACACTAAATGTTACGTGATTACAAAACGTAGATACTCCCCTATCAATAAGAAAAATGCGAGGCACAACGATTCTAACAAAAACAACTGAGAAGGACTGTAATATAGATCAACCAAACAAAAAGAAGAGATTGAATTACCTGTGGAGTCTCGCCATTGGCCAATATACAGGTATCGCAATCACGAGGCGTCACTTGGGGTTTTCCAGTCCACGTTTCCTCGTTGACAGTCTAGACAGGTTATGTTGTAAGTTCAATTTCTTCGTATTTTTGATATGATGATAATAAAGACGATGTTGTTGTAGTTGTTGTTGTTGTTTTTGCAATATCTAAAATCACAAGCTCATGACGTTAGCAAAGGTTCTGGTATTACGATATGGGATATGCCACAGCAATAGAACAAATTTTATAGCTACGGCCCACATATCCTGATGATAACAATAGTAATGAGTATGATATTGTTACTATTTCCATTATTATTATTATAATTATTATCATTATTGTTATCATTTTTGATATGATGACGATGATGATGATTATAATAATAATAATGATAATAATAATAATTCTTATTATTACTGTTATTATTATTATTATTATTATCATTATTATTATCATCATTGTTATTATTATTATCATTATCATATTATCATTATTGTTATCCTTATTGTAAATATCATTATTATCATATATCATTATCATTATCTTTGTATATCATTATCATTATCACTATTATTGTCATTATCATTATCATTATCATCATAATTGTTATTACTGTAATCATTCTCATTATTATTAATTCCTTATTGATGTTATCATTATAATCATTGTTGATATTTTTATCCTCATTATTATTGTTATTGCCAACATTTTAATCATCATTATTACTACTATCATCACCATCATTATTTTATTATCATTATCATTATTTTCATTATCAGTGATATGATATCATTATTGTTATAATTATCGATAATGTTATCATTATCGTCATTATTACCTTTATCATATTATGGCCGTTATCATTACTAATATCATCATTATCATTATGATGGAGATTATGATAATGATGATAATGATAATGACTTCAGTAATGATAAAAGTAATTAATATTACTATCATCATTATTGTTACTATTATTAGTATTGTTATCATCATTACTATTATAATTGTTATCAATATTATCATTATTATAATTATCATCCTTATCCTTATCCTCATTGTTATCATTCTTATTATCACCATTGTTATAATGTTTATTAACATAATTATCATCACTGTTATAATGTTTATTAATATCATTATCATCATTGTTATTACTATTACTATCTTTATTGTTATTATCATCATCATTATCATCATCATTACCATTATCACCATGACCATGACAATGACCATGATCATCATTATCATCACATTATCAGCATTAATTTTGTTATCATAATTTTCATCATCATCATTTTCACTGCAATTTACTCTCTCCTGTTATTATTATTTTTCAATATCATTTTTATTTCATTTTCATTTTCTTAATTGTTGTTATTCGTCATTTCTGTGTTTGTTTATTTGAAATTTCTTTTTAATTGTTTCTCTTATTCTATTTTTTATCTTGTCTCTCCTAATTGAGTAATTATCATTGCGTTTATTTGTTTATCATTGCCAGTATTGTTAGATAGTTATATCATTAATATCATCCTCATTTGATATTATCATTTTGATTGAGTCTTTTGATTTTGTACAACGCAATTTATATTGTTAATTAGCGTCATGATTTGCTTAAATGATGTTGTGATATGTTATTACTATCGTCTATTTGAAGAAAAAAAACATGTTTTTTATTTTTATCCTTTTAAGAGTACCATAGGCGTTCTCTGTGCGTCTAGCATATTTCCCTGACTTTTATTTATTTTCCCCGTTGCAACATTCGCCTCCACATGGCAACATCTTATAGAGGATAAATATTAAGTTCATATTCTGTGGACGATTCTTCTTCATGGC
>BOPN01000614.1:382500-385000 GCA_017312705.2 Penaeus japonicus
ACTCGAGAAGCCGCCATCCGCCCTGTTCCTCGAGAAGCAGTAAAGTCGCACGCTCGTAGCTCTCAGGCTTAAGTATGGGTCTTATGCGCAGACTTTATTGCGTTCTCAAATAAAGGGCGAGAAAAGGAAATGAAAAGTGGATTCTGTTGTCTTACACAGAGAGAAATTGGAGAGGTTTGGGCTTAGTGGTACTAAGCCATCTCTCACGGCTATTACTATCATCATTGTCACTACACACGCTCATACGCACACAGTTACACACATAGAATCTCACACGCACGTACAGTCCCACGCGTACATACATCCCCACATTCACTAATAGCAAGAGCGTACTTACGGTTCGGATTATATCAATAAGAAATGTATGCAGAAGACATTCTCTTTTCCTCCATGTGTGTGTGTTTTGCCCTATATGCCTTACGATGACACCTCATTTATTTGTCTTTCTGTCTCTCTCTATATATCTATCTATCTAACTATCTATCTCCCACTCTCTCTCTCTATCTATCTATCTATCTCTCCCCCTCCCTCTCTCTCTCTTTCCCCTTTCTCTCTCACTCTAACGACTCCCTTTATCTATCTATCTATCCCATTTCACATTTACTAATATCTCCTCACTCACTCCATCCCATTCCTCTTCCTCTTTCTCTCCCCCTTTCTATCTCTCTCTCTCATTTTCAAAGCGTTTCTGCATGGCAAGCCTGACAGTCAGTCACTCAGCGGCCCCCTTTTCGTAAACACACATTCACACATTTCCGCGCGCTAAATCGGTACAACTTACTCACAGCCTGCATTAGCGCACCACACACGGAGACCGAACTAATCTTCTAAATCAATTAGTTTCTGCTGTTGGTTTATCATCACTGGAGTAATTGGTTTTAGTAAGAGCATGACTTTGTGTTCTATAGATTGCTGTTTGATTTATGTTGATCCTCTAAGACATATATCGCACTGACGCTGTCATTCTTAAACTTATTGGACTGCAGAGAAATTAGCATTATTACCATTACATTCTTCATGTTACATTCAGTTTTATCCTCATTTTATAATTAATATCATTAATGTCATTATCATTATATTTATTGTTATCATCAGTATCATTGAATCATACCATTATCAATATCATTATCATTATCATCATCATTATAATAATCATGATCGTTATCATCATCATTATAATCATCACTATCATTATTATTATTATCACTATCATCATTATATAATTATCATCATTATAATTATAACATCATCATCACAATCATTCTTATCCCCAGCATCATCGGTATCATTGATATCAAAACTAACCCCTTCATAGCAAGTTCAACCCCCTACCCTTCCCCCTGCCTCTCCCCTCCCCCGTGCAACACACTTTAGCTGATAGTATATCCCTTAACGATAACTACCATCCCCTCTCCCCTCCCACCCCCTCCCCCCGTGGTCAACCCCACAAATCCACCCCCATTCATCCCCCTCCCTCCCCCCGTAGCCACAGGTAGCGCAGTCATAACAGTGATTAGAAAACAACAGGTAACCACAAGCTCGATAGCAGCCGAGCAGATAATGACTACCTGCTGATTATTAACTAATGTTTTGCTACGCCGGTTCGTCTCACGAAAGAAGGGAGCAGAGCAAGAGAAGGGAGAAGGGAGGGAGAAGAGGAAGAGGAAGAGGAGGAAGAAGAAGAAGAGGAGGAGGAGGAGGAGGAGAAGGATGAGGAAGAGGAGGAGGAAGAGGAAGAGGAATAGGAGGAGGAAGAGGAAGAGGCAGAGGAGGAGGAGGAGGAGGAGGAGGAGGAAGAGGAGGAAGAAGAAGAGGAGGAGAAGGAGAAGGAAGAAGAAGAGGAGGAGAGGGAAAAAGAAGAGGAGGAGGTGGAAGACGAGGTGAAGAAGAAGATGATGAAAAGAAGATAAGGAAGGGGAGAAGAAGAGGAGTAAGGAGAAGAGGAAGAGGATGATGAAGAGGAAGACGAGGAGGAGAAAAACGAGGAGGATGACGAAAATATCAAGACAAAGAGTAGAAGAAAAAGAAGATAAATAGTAGAAGAAGAGGAGGAATAAGAAGAGGGTGAAGACGGGGAGAAGGATGTGTGTATATATATATATATATATATATATATATATATATATATATATATATATATATATATATATATATATACATAATGATAAACAGATACGTTTTAACTTAATCGCACCAAATGAATTTGGTCATATCGTTGTAATGTTTTCCAGTGACGAGGAAAATACGTCGAGTCCTGCAATAAAACGAGAATTCAATCCTTATTTCATCCTGATTGCATCTGATAAGCTTCGAATGCTTAGAGGAATTGGCATAAAAACGGAATGCCAAACATCGTAAAAAATATATACCCCAATTGTCTGATTTTCTGTGACGTTCATATATATCATTTCCCTTCTCTTTCTTGTTATTCTTTTTCTCTCTCTCTTTCTCTCTCTGTCTGTTTGCTTTTCTCTCTGTCTCTACCCCATTCTATCAATTT
>BOPN01000614.1:412500-416851 GCA_017312705.2 Penaeus japonicus
AGTCCACAGTCGGATCTTAAAACAGGAGAGGGATTAAAAAAAAAATCTGGTTTTGAAAAGAAGGGTCACCCGAATCATTAGGAAACGCGCGGGAGGCGGCGGTGGGGAAAAACAAGTAATAAAAGTGGAAGAGAAGTCGCAGGATCACACAAAATAGGGGGAAGAGGGGGAAAGTGATACATTTTGGGGGGAAGTGGGATGTACGGAGGTGCTGGGGAACAAAAATGTATATATGCATATGCTTAGATGCATTGGCCCGGGTGTCTTACAGAGATAAGAGTACAAAACGTTTTTTTTTCCGGTGAATTCGAAAAAGAAAAGAAAAATAAGATAAAAATATCCGACAAATTACTTCACTCCTATTCAGATTTTAAAAAAAGGAGACGGATTAACGTCACAAAACCGTAACTTGATAAAATGTTCAAAATGAAGCGGTGTGGAGGAAGGTGTGGAAAGGGGGAAGGGATCGTTCTAAGTTTTAGCTTAAAAAAGCATCGTAAAACAAGGGGACAGGCAGGGGCCTTTTGGTAAATACAGCGAGGGGAAACGTTAAATAATGAAAAACTGAAATAAGTACTGATAAATAAGACTAGAAACGGACAATCAGCGGGTATTTTTTGCTTTGGTTGCTTCTTTGTCGTTAAACCAGGCTTTGTGTGATTGGGGGGCGCAGCCGTGTCCGCTAGATACTGGAATGAGCCAAGGTCAGCTTAAAAGGTCATTTCCGCGGTAGACAACGAGTGGGGATAGTAGTGGTATGGGTGGGGGCGGATCTACTACTCCACATCCCCACGAGGGAGCGTGGGGAGGGGGACTACATGGGCGGGGATGGGGTGGAGGAGGGGGAGGCGGAAGAAGAGTAGGCTCAGTTAGGAAGCCGAAGACAAGAATCTCCCGTCTTTCTCTTTCTCGCTCTCCCTCTCTCTCCATTATCCCATTACCGCAGACTTAACACGTGCGTCCTGTGCGCGCATGCCCTTCTACGTACGCCGTGCTCTGGACATCCTGTCATGCACTCTTGCGGTCCCACGAGGCTATTCCCTCATGGAACCATGCGAGTCATGCTCATGAAAGCCCTTGGCACGCGTGCGAGACCGTGCGATGCGTCAGGCACTGTAGGCACTCGTCAGACATGCGCTTCCTCTACCACGTGTTAACTCTAACGGGGAGAGTCTCAACGGTCTACTCTGAGAACTACGAGCGAGCGACGCCATGGGCCATTCCTGCTATCTTGGACACAGTGTCCAGTGTTAGCTGCCCGTACTTACACTTCGTCCTGTTGACAAACTCTTCGTATTTGTCCTTCCAGTACCTTTCCATCTCCTCGTTGTGTACAACTTCCCAGCCCTGAAGGTACAAGTGTTTTTTGGAGGTCATAAACAGGGGATAAAAAGTGAGAAAGGAGGGGCGTAGAGGGGGGGGGGGTGGGGTGGGGGTTACAAGGAAGATCGGCAGCGCAGACACAGGAAGGACATGCGTGTCGCCGGCTCCATAGGGCAGCAATGACTAATGATCCTGCCCCCGGGAGTATAGGCACTGCGACCGGCGATTGTTTCCGGTCAAGCAAGGGACGTCATGGGAAACAGACCTTTCCTCTGCACGCATCGGTCTATCGGGGGGCTGCAGGAAGACTTTCGGTATTGCTGAAATCGTTGTTTGTCTAAAAAGGTTTAGAATGATTAATACTCACTCGGCCTATAGGGAGAGAAAGATCGGATTAGTTGGAAGAAGAAGAAATGGGAGAGAAAGATCGGATAAGTTGGAAGAAGAAGAAATGGGAAAGAAAGATCGGATAAGTTGGAAGAAGAAGAAATGGGAGAGAAAGATCGGATTAGTTGGAAGAAGAAGAAATGGGAAAGAAAGATCGGATTAGTTGGAAGAAGAAGAAATGGGAAAGAAAGATCGGATTAGTTGGAAGAAGAAGAAATGGGAAAGAAAGATCGGATTAGTTGGAAGAAGAAGAAATGGGAGAGAAAGATCGGATTAGTTGGAAGAAGAAGAAATGGGAAAGAAAGATCGGATTAGTTGGAAGAAGAAGAAATGGGAGAGAAAGATCGGATTAGTTGGAAGAAGAAATGGGAAAGAAAGATCGGATAAGTTGGAAGAAGAAGAAATGGGAGAGAAAGATCGGATTAGTTGGAAGAAGAATAAATGGGAAAGAAAGATCGGATAAGTTGGAAGAAGAAGAAATAGGAAAGAAAGAGAAATGGTAATGAAGGTATAGTGAGGGAGATATATCACAATAGAACATTTTATTTCACATTGTGAGGTTGTGATAAAGGTATTATCGTTTCTCTAGGCTGTCGATTACAGATGCTTCCTGTGTATATGGAGTCCACATGATTATAGGAAATTGATCTGTAATGCGTACTGTTTCTTCACATAATGATAGTTTACTCTCTATAAAATTGTATGTACGGTGTTGACTGTATAAACACTCATATATCAGTACAAAAACACTTGCATGATAAACACATACGTTCACACACACACACACACACACATACACCCACGTACATGCATACAGATATACCACTCGGTAATTCGAACGCACTAGACATTTTTTTCTGATTTTCAGAAATAAACAAAATTGTACAAGATGATCAGATCCGTAACTATTCCTATCTGACTTTATAAAGCTATGACTAAAGCAGTTATAAAGATTTAAAAAAGGAAGCTCTTAATTAAACTCTATTGTGCGTGAGATAATGTAAAGCTTTCCGTTAACGTATTTGTTGTACTTTTTAAAACTATCATTGTTATGATAATGATAGTAATCATCATTGTAGTAATAATGAGGATAATGCTAATAGTAATGATAGTGATAGTAATGATAGTGATAATAATGACAATGATAATACCGGTAATAATGATAATGACGATTATAATGATAATGATAATAATAATAATAATAATGATGATGATGATAATGATTGTGATAATAATAATAGAGATGATGGTAACGATAATAATATTAATCATTATTATCATCATCATTATCACTTCCATTGTATCAACATTATTGTTATCATTATCGGTGGTGTTATCATTATCATTGTTATTAGCATCATCAATATTATCATTATTATTAGTAGTAATAATGTTACCATCATCATTATTGAAATAACAATTATCATCATTGTTATATTGATTACTATTGCTATCATTATTACTATTCTGATAATCATTACTATTCTGACCATCGTTATTATCACTATCATTGATGAAGTTATTGTTATTAGTATTGTTGATGTTGTTGTTTAATCAACATGAATTGCATCATCATTGTCATAATCACTATCATCACAGCTTCTACTATCATTTCCACCATCATCATTACCTCGGACCGGGCTCGGCAATGTTTTCGTTCGTGGTTATTGGTTGGGTTCCAGTTTGACTGATTTAACAGCATGATTACGCAATAGTGTTGGCGGAATGTGACGGGAATTTATGTGTGGGTTGGCCATGGCCGTAGGACTAGGGGATTAGATAGATGTGTTAAGGATTGATTACCGAGGCAGGATATTATATAAAGTGGGTCCTTTTATTTTTGATAACTGTGGTAGACTTATGTTTTTCATCTGGATTTTCTTTGAAAGTTATGAGTTATTTTCTATGGTTGTCATTATCATTGCCATATATCGTCATCATCACCATTATTGTTTTTACCGCCACTGTTGTAATTGTAATTATTTGAATTATATCCATTACGGTTAATGTCATTATTGCAGAGACCACAATGATCATGATCATTATTTTCTTCAATATTATCATCATCACCATTATTAAAGAACAATAACGATGGTATTGATTCTTACTACCGTTATCATTATCATCACTATCATTATGGTATCACTTTCTGACCTCAATGTTTATATTAGATGTTGAAGATCCCAGTCCTCACTCCCAAACCCCCCCCCCCTATCCACCTCCACTCCCTCCCTCCTCTTCCTTCTCCATCAATCCCAACCTACTATCCCTCCTTCTCCCTCTTTCCCCATCCCTCTCCGGTCCCCGTCACCTGGCCTCCCCCCACCACCCCCCCATTCCCTCCCTCCCTCCCTCCCTCCTTCCTCCCCCAACCCCCATCACTATCTTTCCCCTTCCCTCCTTTCCCTGCCCCCCACACCCTCAACCTCCCTCCCCCCCACTTACCACCCCCTCTCAATCCCAACCCCATCACTATCTTCTCCCCCCCCCCCTACTCCTTCCCCTTCACCTACCCCACTCCCTAACCCTTCCCCTCCTCTTTCCCATCACCTCCCCCCTCCCTTCACTCCTTAACTCTACCCGTCCCCCTCCCTCACACCCATCACCTTCCCTCTCCCCCGCTAACTCCTTAACACCCCCC
>BOPN01000614.1:416951-431951 GCA_017312705.2 Penaeus japonicus
TGGAGGTCATAAACAGGGGATAAAAAGTGAGAAAGGAGGGGCGTAGAGGGGGGGGGGGGGGAGGGGGTTCCATACTTTGGCGTCGCCAACACCAGAAGGAGAAGAAAGAACTGGATGGCAACGCACCCACTCTTCAAGAGCTCGCCACTGGGATTTGTGTGCGTTTTCTTTTGGAGTGAGAGAAATATTCGGGAGGTAGACACGGGGGAGCTTTGCTTGGGGGGGCTTTTGGGAGGGTCACTAACTCTTATACTTACACTTCGACCTGCCCATAAATTCTTCATACTTCGTCTCCCAAACTTTCTGGAGAACTTCTTTGTGAACAACTTCCCAGCCCTGGTGGTAAATGTCACCAGGTCATTAAGGAAAACAAGAAAAAAGAAGGAGAGGGAAGGCGCTGGACAAACTCTCTCACCTTTGAGAACTCCTCTAAACTAAAGAAAGCGAGAGAAAAGAAAAAGAAACAGAAAGGAGTAGCCAACTGGTACTTCGAGTAGGGATACCGCTAATAGGCAGGAACATTGCCAAAGTGGACAAAATAAAAAAAAAATAAAAAGGATCTAGCGCAGCAACAAAGCGTTTCCGATCACCCAGTAACCCTTTTACTCACTCTTTGTCCTTGCCATAAATTCTTCGTATTTCTCCTTCCACATCTTCTCCATTTCTTCCTTGATAACTACATCCCAACCCTGTGTGTAAGGCGAGACAGCACTGGATTGTGTGTCTTAACAAATAGAATCTGACAGCTATAGCTTCTTAGCTGAAACTCTTAATCCAGAATGGACTTTGAAAGAAATGAACCTAACGTATTGAGTTTCTTTTTTTTTTTTTTTTTTTTTTTACTCTACTGTGGTTGAAGATATTAGTTGTCATTTTCAGATATTAGGAAGAAGAGAGAAAAAAAAACGAAGCTGTCTACAGATTAAGCATAAAGAAATGAATTGAAAAAAAGAAATGAGAAAGAAGTAATTATTTTGTAATAGCGTGAAATCATTAGCTAAGAACGATCTGCCTACGGTATAAGAACTTTATAATAAAGATTAGAAAAAAGAAGCCATTGAAAGGTTATTAGTTGTCCAAGAGATCGAAAGGAAATACGAAAGGAAAAAAAAGAAATGTACAGAAAGTAAACCTTAACTTAAATAACTTAAGATAATCTAATAACAATTCTGTAAAAAAAAATAATATACTTCACACATGATTTTTTTTATTTACACAAACCAATAAGAAATCATAAATCTAAAATCTGTTCTTCCATCGAACAAAGTGTACGATGCAAAATAAATGAACATTGATAAATAAACCATAAACAAAAGAAATGAATATCTGTTCATCAGCAACTAAAAAAATATGTAAGCAAAATCAAAAATAAAAAGGAAAGATATAGAAAAAAAAAAGTTGATCTCGACGGCAGGAAGGAAGAAGAAATAATACTTACACCCTCGAAGAGTTTCTTCTTGTCGTCGTATGTCCTCCTGTCTGTGCGTCGCTCGAACTTGGAGGCAGTCTGAATCTTTGGCTGTGGGGGGCGGAGGAGGAGAGAGAGAGAGAGAGAGAGAATTAGGAAGTGTTTTTCTTTCCCCTCTAGGATTTAAAAAAAATAAAGATAAAAGCGTTATCGAGTAATTTTCCCTGAATTAAAGAAAAACTTGGGGAGATTTATGATTTATTTTAACCCTACATCGAAAAAATTAGAATGGGGATTTTTTTTTCTTCTTTTTTTTTTGCCCTCAAAAGAAGAGAAAAATGAATAATTTCCCCTAAGAATGGGGATCTATCGTCTTTGAATATGTATGAAAATGAATACAAAGGAAATTGGGAATTCAAGTGTTTTTCTAATTCAAAATAAGAGGGAAAATAAAGAATATAAACAGATATATCAACAAATGAATGAACGATACAAAACGTCATCCTCCTTACCGGGTGTTTTCCGGTGAGAGCCCTGATGCCAAATAGGAGACAGATTAGTTATAACAAGAGATGGTGAAGTATAGCACTTTACTATGCCCATATTTCAATATATATCATTCAAAGAAAATCTTGAATTAAGAAAACAGAGAAAAAAAGAGAAAGAGAGAGATAGAAAAAATGAAATGAACTAAAAATGTCAGTGAGATTGGGTAGCCGCCATAGAGGTGCTCCCAGAATGAAGCTGTTATGTCAAGGCGAGACACAGCAGTTCTTATCAAAGCCATCAATACTATAACTGCTATTCGTATGGTGACGTTGATAAGAAACCACTGACACAGTCTCTCCACACAATACGACTTAAATAATCCAGACGCTAATTATGTTTTCCAAAAAAGAAGAAAAATAAAGAGAACATGAACATATCGTTACAATGGCAATTCATAGAGCTGGGTTAGTCTTTACTTGCCAAGTGACTCCAATCAATGAAAACCGAAAATAAAAACAAGAATACATATAAAACATGTACATTAGAGTCTGGACAAACTGAACATGAAAACATATACGTTCTTTTCTTGCGATGGAGGAAGACGCCAGGACAAAATTCTAAGACTTTCAGGCCGAGGGTGAATATGCAAATGAGGTGAATCTCTTTTCCAAAAGTCTCTCTCAAAGTCTTGCAGATGTATGAGTTCGTGAAAGATCTTGGTTTAGCGGTTACCCTTGGCCCGAGGCTTAGAATAGAATCCGTAGAATCTACCCTTGAGTATGACCTACACGGCACTATACTTAAGTGATTCTCATTGAGCAAGTGAAAGTCGTGTAACCCGACTGTATTTTACTGTATCCGCGGTTTGGGTGATTGAATGAATAATTTTCCTCAGCGATAATGATGACCATTGCTACAACTATCATTGTAACTATCGCTATGTGTGGTTGTGCAAGCCTACAGGTGTGGGAAATGACAAATGATATTCCAATCAAATTCAGATAGTTGATCAATCTGGTGTCTGAATTATGTATCCAACTTAACATGAATAAAGTCATACCTGTGATGCGTATAAGAGCAATCACTCCCGTTTTCGAAGGCTAAGAATTACCATCTTCAGAAATTATTTCGGTATCTTTTGACAGAATAAGACGATTCATTAAGGGTTACCAGTTTAAGATCTATTTACAAAATTCTATAAACTAATACCATTACTGTATAGGAAACTATTGCAAAAGCACATAGGTCTCATAAATCTGTCGTTTTACTAATCACATCACACACAAAAATTCTACTTCTGTTTACACTCTACTGGTTGTTTATATTTACTTCTAAGAGACGTCATAGAATCCAAACCTTTCTTATCTTGTCGTAGAGAAATATTAGTTAGGGGAAGTTTGGCAGGTGGAGGTAGAAAAGTAGTATATAATCTATTAAGAAAGAGAGGTGAAGAAAGGGAAATATAGGGAAATACGCTTTGAGCTATAAATTGATTCTTTTTCTCTGGCAGACGTAGTAATCATAGCGTCATGTTGCTTGAGAAGTAACGGATTGTATCTTGTCTATACAAAAAATATATTGTACCGTGTATACATGCGTCTTTCTGAAATCTAAACCTACTAAAAAGGCTAATAGTCGCCATTTTTTAGGGTCGCAGTAGAATGATCAAAACTCATTTTACCGCGACGTAAACAGAATTAACGTTGAGACAGACATCAAAATAAAGTTCTTTTAGAATATCAAGAAAAAAAAGTGAAAAAGATGCAGGCAAGACAACGAACACCGGACGACCTGAAGCGTTTACTGTTGTTAGCGCACGGATCAAAAGACAGGGTGACGTCACACACTGGACGAACCGTTCGCAAAACACAACATTTTTGATCTCACAAAAAAATGAAGAAGAAAAAGAACGTGTGAATAGAAGATGAAATAAAAGTAAAATATCAAATTGATCATTAAAAGTTAATAGAGATGTAAACTTGTAAAACAAAAACAGAAAAAAGCAGATCGTTTGCGTTTCTTCACGAAATGAAGCGACCAAAACAGGCCACATGATGGGCAAAATCATGAAGCCTTTATTTTATGCCGAGCGAAACAAAAAGGGCAAATTGCAAAAAATATATATATATATGATAATGAAAAAATAACGAGGACGAGGTCTCATGCAACAAATATTTGAATTCGGTAAGGCTAGAGAGAGAAAAAAAATAAAAAGGTAAGATTGTTTTGTTTGGTTGAAGCAGAAGAGGACGTGTACGAAAAGACTTACTCCGCCTCCAGGCCTCTCTTGAGGGCCTTTTGCCTGAGCTGTTGCTTCTGACGTTCTTTCAACTCCTTCAGCTGTAAAACCATAGCACAAATCGTGGGTCAAAGAGATTCCTGGTCGCAGGCTGGTCAGGGGCTTATTTAGGGTAAGAGAGGAGGTCGTATGGGGTCGGGGTTGAGGGCAACGTGCAAGTCCGGTCAAGTCAGGTCGGACTTTGGATTGGCAAACACTAAGAAAAGTTTTGATTGTCAAGGGTGTTGTTAGTGATCTAAAGGAATATCTTATACATATTTTTTTAAAGTAAGTGGGTACATAGTGATGATAGTTACATAAAAATTTAACATCTTTTAAGGAAAGTTGGTGTCACAACCTATACTACAGCATACACTGGGGGAAAATATATAAATTTATCTTTTAAATACTAAAAGAATACATGGTCCAATTTATGATATCTAACAGCATATTACATACGGGTTAGTCGCAGATCAGCCATGCATAAAGTTAGTTTAATTTGGCAAAGAAAATAATCGCCAGGTGATCGCACGGATGTCCCGTTTCTTCGACTCCCTCCCCCCACCCCCCCACCCCCTCAGAAAAAAACGAAGGAAATGATAACGAAAGATGTTGAGCTAATCTTTGTGCGTCAGATGATCTCATCGAAACGATCTATCTAGAAATGCGTCGATGTTTTTTTTTTTTAAGAAAGGAGATGAACAATGTCTTTTTTTTTTTTGGTGAAGGTGAGATGAGCGAGCGAGCGGCTGGCTCGCGCTCGGGACTTACTCGGGATCGAGACCCTTCTTCAGGGCCTTTTGCCTGAGCTGTTGCTTCTGACGTTCCCTAAGCTCCTTCAGCTGTAATGTGGGCAACCCAGTGGGCATTGTTAATTTCGATTTCTTTTTTCTAAATCATGGTTTTGTAGAAAAAAGAAAAAAAAATCTCTGGATTAAGAAAAAAAGAAATAAATATATAAATGAATAAAATGGAGCTAAAACGCTACCGATAAGAGCCTGCCTTGTTTTTTTTTTAAAGTTGAAGTTATTTACCAGGGACGTGTATAAGGAGTACCGGTCCGGGCACAACTACATACTCGTGGTAGAAAAGTGAAAGGTCTGTTAACGGGAGGGAAAAATATCAAGAGGAAAACGCCCTCGGCTAATCATTTCTGGGCAAACGAATCACTGTTCGTCTTTGAAGAGGAAAACCTTATTCACTTTTCCATGTGTCATTTACAAGTCACTTGAGAACAAAGGTACTTATTTAGAAGAAGAAGAAGAAGAAAAAAAAATCTGAGAGAGGAAAATATGTTCCGCGGGTTTAGAGTGAACTCGTAAATGACACTTTCTTTTTAAAAAATGCAGATAAGGATTCCTCTTCGTTTCCTTTGTTTTCTCTTGGTTCTTATTCTTCTTTCGGACTGAAGGAGGGACCGGGTACATGCAGGGCTCGTATGTCTTTTTCTCTGAATGTTTTTTTCCTTTTTCATTTGCAATTTCAGTTGCAGGATACAGAAAAAAATACTGATCCCGTGAAAAAAATGGATCATGCACTGGCAAAAAAGAGGAAAAAAGGCAAAAGATGTAATAAATTGAAGCCCAAAAAAAGGGTGAGGAACCAAAAGTTAAAAAAGTGGCCAGCGTTTGTGTTTTAGATCTTGGGGAAAGTATGTCAATAGCAAATGTTAAAAAAGTTATAATTTAATAATATCATGCACATTGAAAGCCAATGGCTTGAATCTGGATTGGGTGATGGTTGCAGGCATAGCACTTTTTTTTCCTTTTTTTTTTTTTTTTGAAAGGGGGTGTAGGAAGCAAAATAAAAAGGGTGATTGATTAAAAGCTTGTAAAAAATCACAACCATGTAAAAAAAATATGAAACGAAAAATTATATATAGAATGACTTCCGGAAGAAAAAACACATGCTGGAAAGGAACAATGGGTTGGAGGAGCATGGGTATTCTGGGTTATTTTAACAGTGTATCAGACTTTGACCGAATATGTGAATTGTCATATATAAGTGTATTCTATGGTAGAAAATTTAAACTATAAACAAATTGGTATTGGTACAATTCTTAAATCAAAGGCTGTCAAAACATTATCAAAAGTGATAAAAAAAAAAAATGAAATTAATCAGAATATCTAGATATATATATTTTTTTTGAAAATCTGAAATTTGAAGCAAAATGAAAGCAATTTGACTTAATCCTCCTTAATTCTCCACTACATCCTCCTCCTACTCCTCCTTATTCTTCACTAAGTATCTCCTCCTCCACCTCCTCCACCTCCTCCTCCATCTCCTCCTCCACCTCCTCCTCCACCAGCCACCCCACTTACGTCGTAGTCCTGTCGCTTCATCCTCTCCTCCATGTCGTACTTCTCGGTCTCCAGCTTGATGATGAGGTTCCACATCTCCTCGGCCTTCTGGCGGAGAGCGGACGCACCAACGCCGTCGACGCAGAGGGGCTTCACGCGGATGGAGAGGGCGATCTTCTTCTCCTCGGCCAGCTGCTCGCGGGTCTTGCCCAGTTCGCCCTTGGCCGCCTGGATGTTGGAGAACTGGGCGGGGGAGAGACGGGGAGGGTCAGTCAGTGGGGGGGGGGAGAGAGTGATTGGGGAGAGGGGGGCGGTGAAAGGGGTGGGGGGTTGAATGGGGTGGGGGGTTGAATGGGTGGATCGGGGGGTGATGGTTGATGGTTGATGGTTGATGGTTGAGAGAAGGGTTGAAAGATAGTCCTGCGGGGAATGACTCGATGGAAAAATGAGGGAACGAGGGAGGTACTGCATGATGATTTTTTTGTTCTCATACAATACTATCTCAAATCTTTCAGTATAAGTAACTTTTCCTTTTTTTTTTATCTTCAAAATTCACAGAAGTTTAAGCCACGAGGGAACTCACCTTGTCGCCGCCGCTCTTAACGCCGAACTTCTTGACGCCATCCTGGAAGAAGACAGTGAGTCAGACCGCGAAAGCAACGGCGGATGTCAGTAAGGTCTGTTGCATTACAACTGCTATGCTGTTGTGCATACTTTCTTAGTCTTGTCTTTATGATCATAACAAAGGCTATGTACATGACTTTCGCTTCTGAAATCTTTTTGTAAGAGTACTAGCTCCAAAATGGATTTGATATGAGTCTGTATATGTGTATGTGTTTACATATGTATATGTATATATATATATATATATATATATATACATATATATACATAAATACATATATATATGCATATATATATATATATATATATATATATATATATATATATATATATATATATATTACAGATAAAACATTTACATAGTACAACACCATATTAGTCAGTGGTGAGGATTACATTGTAAAGTACAGATACAGTGAACCCAATAACCAAGAATCAGGTGTCTGAAACAAGAGCAAAACAGAATCACGCAGAATAAAGATAAAAAAGGGAGGGCCACACATACATTATATGGAAATCACGATGTAACATAGAAAATGGGTTTCCTCCTGCACTCCGTTTTCTTTATGAATAAACCTCGGAGGGGAAACTGAACGAGATCACGATTTGTTGTGCTTTGGACAAAAAGGGGAACGTGGGGGAGCACAAGATAGTGGAAAGAAAGAAGAAATAAATGCAAAAACAAAACCAGAAACAAATAATATATTGCCAGAATATTTACGGAATGAAAGAAACATGTTAAACTGTAAAGAAAGAATGAAATGCGAGAGAAACAGATGGTGTTATCACGAATGCAATCCAAACCAAGCCAATCAACAAGTGAACTCTTCCATGTTAAATGAGTGAAGTTGGTTAAAGAGAACTTTCTGGAAATACGGGCAGGAGTAATTCAGTTATCAGCTGTTGGACTTAAAATGGGGGTCGTGCGTATACTTTCTACGGGGAATATAATTATCCATTCCGTCAGGAGAATGAGTTTCTCACCTCCTGAAAAAGAAAATGAAAATCGGATGGGAACATTTTGGTCTATACAAAAGAAATCTGTCTGAAATAACACTAAGAAAAGCTATTGGAAAATAATAAAGGGAGAGAGAGAAAAAATCATAATAAAAAACAACTACATATTTTTTTTTCGTCTCCATTTAAGGATGTATAATGGTATTTATCACACGAGGATTATTCATCATCATCAATATCTAATGGAGAACATCCACCAAGTCTATTTCTCAGATGTGCAAGCCTTATTATCTTGCATCATGCATTCATATGATGCACAGCCATCGGTTATCAGGATTCAACATTCCAGTCAGTCTTGATATCACATTAATCAATTATCAATTTTGCGACGAACATAATACCGTAATACCGCCTACTTCTTAAGCTGAAAATGAATCATCATTCGTCCATAGTTTCGAAATTGGATATGTTGAATCCGTGACCCTAAGCTAGAAGACTACTCTAAGCCCCATGGCAGTCTGTGTGCTGCCATGGGGCCAGGCGAGCTTCTCGGGGGCTAAGAGGGTGCTAAGTAGGTGTATCGTGTGTCGTGTCATTTAACAGTCAGCCACCATACGAAGAAACAACCTAAGCCAAGGGAAGATGCTATTAAGTGCTGAGCCAGAGGGATTCCAATGATCTGTGTCTGAGGGAAAAAAGCTTTGAATTCTATGCCTGTTGATGGTTTCGGAGATAAAGCTTTGAAGCCTAAGAGGGTGGACTGTGTTGATGGTCTGGGAAGAAAAGCTTCGAATGCAAAGAGGAAACGACCTTGTTGATGGTCTGGGAAAAAAGCTTCGAGTTCTAACAGGATGGACCGTATTGATGGTCTTGAGGTCTCAGCCATATAAAGGGAATCTTGGAGTGGAACCTGAGGTGTTCGGGATACTGCTTGTGGAAACAAGTACTCTCTGACTACAAGGTTAAACTACGTCCATGAAATGATGGTCATTACAACGTGCTACTTCGTGACTCCTGGGAATGAGTGATGGTCAATATTGGAATGAGAGAGAAAATGATTTAAAAATGGTGAGACTTATAACGACAGCCCAATAATAGAAATACATTCAGGAACAGAATGATGTCGAGTGTTGCAACGAAGAGATCAGGTTCACCATCGCAACATCGCCTGTCTGATAAATAGCATTTAGAGAGTGAGTGTATGTTGTCCTGGAGTGCCACCAGACGAATAACCGGCACTCATCGCGACCTCTCTTTCTCTCCCTCTCTCTCACTCTCTCTTTCTCTCTTTCTCCATTACAAAGAAGATCGTAGTCGCAACTTACGCTGGAGCCCTTCATCATGGCCTGACGCTTCTTCTCGGCCTCCTCGAGACGTTTCCTCTTCTCTTCCTGTTCCCTCTGCTTCCTCTCGGATTCCTCGCGAAGCTTGCGGTCCTCCTCGGCCCTCTTCTGCTCGGTCAGCTTCTTCTCCTCTTCGGCGCGAAGGACCTGAGGGCGGAAAACAGGATAGGGGTTGAGATGCGGCGGAGGCTGGTTTTCGTCCTGTTTCTCTTTCTGGTAGTCTGTCTCTCTCTCTCTCTCTCTCTTTCTCTCACTCTATGTAACTATCTATCTATTTTTCGACCTTTATCAATAACTCTACCTATATCTTTGATTGTCTCTTACCCACCCCCTCTTCTCTCTCTCTTTCTCTCTCAATCCCTTACTCACACACTTCTTCTCCATATCTTTAGTTGTCTCTAAACCCTCTCTTCCTTCCCTTCCACCTCCCCACCCTCTCACTCTCTCTCTCTCTCTCTCCCTCTTTCTCTCTCTCTCTCTCTCTCTCTCTCTTTCTCACCTTCCTCTTGGCCTGCTTCTCCTTAAGTTTCCTGAGCTCATCCTCTTCCTTGGATCTCTGCTTCCTCCACTCAGCGATGTACTCTGCCAGCTGTTCGTCCAGCTCAGACATTTTCATCTGCTGGCGGTTCTTAAGGAAGTTGGCCCCCTCATCTCCCCTGGAGGTAGAAAGGGGGGGTTAGAAGATAGATAAAGGGGAAGAGAAGAAGAGGGAATAGTAGAAGCAGAAGAATAAGCAGGATAAATTAATGAGGAAGTAGGAGAGGAATTTTTTTTCTAATGAATTATATTTTTACAAGTATCTAAACAAATGCATCGATAATTTATTCCATGAGAAAAAAAAAGATGATAATAATAATAAAAAAAATGATAATAATAACACAACAAATAAAACAGAAAATAAGTACTTACTTCTTCCTCCTCCTGTAGACAGGCAGCGAAGATGATGAAAGGGAGAGAGAGAAAAAATATATTCATTAATATCATATCGTAATAAGGGGAAAAAAGGAAGAAAGTGACAGCTTGACGATTTTGGTGTAAATCTTATCTCTGAATAAGATTGTTCATTGCAACACGAATGATTACTGATGACAGGGAATTAATCACATATCACATTCTGGGTATGTGGCATACAATGTATAAATATGTTGAGAGACTTTGGATATAAGGAAAACGAGGTTCTATATGAACGTTAATTTCTTGAAGTCCAGAGTTTTTTATATCAGCATGCAGTAGGCATTGCTATACCGATATTAATTAAGAATTAGGAAATGGAGACTTTGATATATATATACATGTAAAGAAAATATCTATTGTTAACGAGGGAGACTTTTGTGTTAATAAACTGAGTGGAGACGATTCTTTCTGCAAGTTAGAAAGATGATATTCCTTTAAAAATGTTTATGCTCATGCATGAATTTATATCTAAATTAGATTGCTGATGCATTTTAGTAAATAAATAATACAAAAAAGTAAGCGTACTTTAAAAATGAAAATGAGTAATATAACGAAAAAATAAGCTATTTGATATTACTATTTGCACCATTTAGTTCGAAGCAATAAATGCAAGCAGAAACTAAGACATGGCGTTATTAAAGAAAAAAACTAATTAGAAATAAAGAAAACGAAATGAATAAATCCGTAAAAAAAGAAAAGAACACCCATTAAGCACTAAACATTTCGCCCCATTACAGGGCATTAGTAATCCAAAGAGCATGTAGTAGTGATCAAATAATGGTTAAGTGGTTATGTAAAGGTCGGCGGGCTGATGGGCCAGGCGGCACATCAGCTGATGGGGTAAGGTGTCAAGGTGGCGGAACCAGTCACCATTGTTGATACTAAGGCATGTTCGACTGGCGAGCATATACGTACTTTCTGTAAAGAGAAAGAACCAACAAGCAATGGTTAGTTGTCTAACTACGAAGGATCATGGTACCCAACTATATCAGCAAAACAAAGAAAGAAAAAAAAATGGAAATAATACTGCTTGTATTATCTATACTGTCATGCTAAGTTCATGGCAAAATCAAGAGCAAGCTAAATTAAACGAAGAGGAAATAATAAAATAAAAATTCTAATACTACGACGAACCACTACCACATTGTTACATTCATGTACAAAGCTTGTACGGGGGTCATTGCATAAGTAAACTCAAGCCTCAAGTATAGTTACATGATGCCCAGACTAGCTTATTCTTCATAAGCAGAATGAACTGTAAACACTGCACTAACTACATTTCAAACGGCATACAAGAAGCAAGAACTCAAACATCAAGAGGGTAGAAATAATAACATCGTGTGTAGTAACAGAAGGGAGTATGTACAAATAAGGTGAGGTGTTCTGAGAGAGCAGGATGTACAGAGCCGACTTTAGAGACAATGTGACACGACGGAGGGGCACGTGGGACTTGAAGGCAGCACAGATCAGGAGTTTGTTCTTTGCATGCGATGCAGTCTTAGAGATGAGACGAAACAAACGCATTTTTTTTTTTTTTATCATAGCACGTTTCAAGAACCAACGCATGGGAAAATAACACCGTAGCTGCAGTAAACAGTAGAGAGAACAGTTACAAGCACAAGTCAGTTAGAGCTTGCAGACTCTTAGGCGAGAATGTGATTTTTTTAACGCTAGTATTGCTTTCTATGTATAAAGACGTGGTAGAGAGCATGGCGAAGAGAGGTACGTAAGAAAAGTTAGTGATCATTTTTGTTTACTTTGCCACGAGTGAAGTGAGACAGTGAATACATATGGTGAGTTTCTGTTATCAACAGCCTGAAGGCGCAGAAGCAGCGGCAACTGAACACAGGATTCCCTGTCGGTCTCTGGGATGAGACCCAAGAGACCAACCCAGATTCCGCGTGAAACAAACTCAGGATAAGATTCGTATTTCGAAAATCTTCTCACTAATAAACAAAACAAAACAATTACTGAATTTTAAGGTCGAAATGTAAGAAAATTTATATCAATATATCCATTCTGAGTTTGCAAACACGCGCAGCCTGAAGTTGGCCAGCGTGGTTAGACGAGGACCTCCACGTGCAAATGTTATCTTCAGGAGCTACAGCAGGAGCTGCTACGTCTAGGTCTCGGTCCACGCACTTCTTCTGGCCCCGGTAAATGTTTTTCCTACTTTACTGACTAACGAGTAGAGCCTTGTTTGAGCGCACGCTGCTGTCTTCAAACAATGGCCGAATGTGTGGAGAAAAAATAAATATATATATATTTTAAGAAGAACTTGCGGAGGAACAAAAAATGTAAGCTTGTTTAACTTCGTCTAAATGGAAGCTCTTTTTTTTTGGAAACAGGAGGAAAAGAGAGAGCAAAAATTAGAGAGAAACGAAACGAAAATCTCGAAAATAATAAATAAAGTTCGCAAGAGAAAATAATCAAAAAGGAATTGCTCTGGCTGCTAATCGGTTCCTGACTTACTCCTCGTCCTCTGTATCGTCCTTTACTTTTTCTTTCACTTCCTCTCGCACTTGCTGAGTCTGCTGTTCCTCTTCATATCCTCCCTCATCGGAAGCTCTGTAAAGTGCTTTCATTCAACAAAAGGAAAGGAACATCACTTGAATCCGCGAGGGGGAAACGTCCGACGATACTTAAGGTCTCTGTGGTTTAGTTCTCTCGTTGTTTTAATGGTGTTATTTTAGACGCGTGCGAAGTAGGTTTGTGTTTTTTTTTACTTGGTTTAAGAGATAGTGGATTATGCCATCTGCTTCTTAGAGAGTGCTTGGTCACAACAAGGTTTTTTTTTTAAATAGGGATTTTGGTGTACAAAAACAACAACACCAGAGCTGATATGGGAGGTAGGGATTCAGGCGTCGACAAGAGGATCAGAACTCATTCTAGGAACGTTTTCGCCTTTCATTTGCTTATATATATAGCCGATTCAACACGATGCAGGATATGTGACCGGGGACTGAATCCTAAGAAGGGCTAAGGTCAGATGCTGCTACTACTAAGATACAATATAATTTTACATTTCTACCACTACACAGCTTCTTAATTCTAGATAAAAAGATACTTCAACTTTGGCTGTGGCTGGAGAAGCCTTTTTGCATAAGTAAGAAATAAAGAACAGATATTTACAAGCTACAGATTGAAAGAGAAACGCTATATCAATTTTACGAAGAGTAAGTCTGCATTACACAGATATTTTTTTGATAGTCTACAGTGCGCTTCTGAGGGCATAGGCCTACTTCTTGATAAAGAATAAGTATATCTATATACAAAGGAGTTTGCCCAATCATAGGTAGAATTCATTTGTATACGTGAGTTAACAGAAAAGTAACAATGCATTGCACATTACTAGAGGGGATTTCATTCTTGTTTAGAGTGTCTAAGAGAAAATATATCTTTTTAGTCACTGAAGCTTATAATAAACATACAGGGGGGGATGGGGAAGAGCCAAGGGTTGTAGGCCTTCAACAAAAGGACTTTTTATGATTATATTCGAGGTTAAGAGAGCTGGGGACTGAGGACTGTACAAAGTATCTCACGAATGGCGATGAGTGTGTGGAGGAAGCACACTGGGCCGCCGGCATACTTACTCGGCATCCCTGGAAAAGAAAGGAGAGAAATGGTTGTCAATTTTCTTTTCCCTTTCTTTCGTTGAATCAGAATGTTCAAGTAGGTAAATAAATGCTTGTGTAGAATCTTAGATAACTTAAAAGCAAGGCATTTGAAAACAAGAATAATCTAATTCTCGTTCAGATACGCTTTAATCAATCGGTTGCTAGTAACTCAATAACTCGGAAAATCAATGCCTGATTATATGATACATGAATACAGTGTTGATCAAGTCCTTAAACTCCAAGAATAAATACTATGTAAAAAATGGAAAATGCTAAATGATAGCATTAAAGTAAAAAAGAGTAAGGGTGAGATACTTACGAATATGCTGATTCGTCGTCAGACATGGTGCTGGTGTGTTATTTCTGGAAAGAGTAAGGAAGGTTTTAACACACGAGTTTAATTTCAATTTTCATGAAGATTTACAAACTCTTAATGGCTGGCCATTCTTCACATCTAAAATATATACATACATAAATACATAGAACTCTTCCGTGTTTTCGTTTAGCTCTGAAACACTTCTAGTTATAATAATTACTTAAGAGGGCTTTTGATATTTTTTTTTTTTTTTTTTTTAGAAATTCGGCATATCTGACTGTATAGTGCTGAATCCACTGTAGAACACTATATAGTTACAAGTATACAGGAACACATCTATTTTTAAGTATTATTCCATTCCACAAAATATGTGCAATATACACTTCACGAACCCAGACTATTTGAATGGGCATTTGTTTAAACTAAGCACACCAACATTTACACAGAGTCGAGTCACCGATTGGGATACACAATTAATGGACAAGTTTCTCAAAAACTCAAGTCCAAGAAAAATAAAATTAAACAAAAAATAAAATACGTAAAATCACGTTGATTTAGTACAACAATACTGAAGGAACATCACCGCGAAACACTTTAGATCAAGTAAGGTAGTGAGGAACGCTGGAACACGATAAGGCTTCCATATAAGGCAAAGTACTAGTGGATGCAACGGTCGCAACGGTTCGCCAGTTCTTTTCGCGGTAAATATTTAAA